>VZTO01019087.1:72588-97158 GCA_013400615.1 Syrrhaptes paradoxus | reverse complement strand
CCCAACCAGCCACTGCCTAAACTCAGCTAACCTAACACTGAAGTTGAAATAACCACCACCTGGAGTTTTGTTTTGGGTTTTGCTAAATATGGAAGCACAACCAGAATGTTTCCTAGTAAGTCATTTATTCAATAATAACTTATTTGGCTTTCCATAAATACACTTCAACAATATTACTGCTTACCAAGGACACAAAAATTTTAAATAATAATAATAATAATAATAATTTAAAAAAATCAAGCTGGTAGCTACAAGCTCCAGTATTTTTTACATGAAACGCCTGATAATTTAAGAGCTCAATTGAAGCTAAGCAAAGCCAATAACTGAGGAAGCATGGCATCTAATTTTCCAAGAAGATTCTGAAAATGATACAAAGCCATACTCTAATGCTTATAGAGAAATCCAGAACCACAACTTTTTTCCTCTGGTGAGTTTGCCCAGAAAAGTTCCACACTCCTAGATTTGTAGCCTGAACAGTATGCAAAGGACTTGATCACTTGTTCTTACAGTTTAAGGGAAGTTCTGTCATTTTCCTGGCACATGGGACTCTTTCAGGAAAAATGTATACATTTAATATACCCATCATTCACTGAAAGACCCTCATTCCCAGACTTTGGGTTTTTCCCTTCCTTTTTTTGAAAAAAGTGTAAACAGTCTAATAGGAAACTTGAACGTACCAACTTGGATTATCAGCAAAACCAAAAAGGAAAGCAGAATTGCTTGTTCATAAACTGAAAGCAAAAATACTGTTCCTCTTAAAAAAAGAAATTCAATAAGACATTCTAGGCTTCTAAAAACCTTTGTGTAGAGCACAAAGAACAAGAGAAAATGTGTCCCACATGCGCTAGCCAAGGAAGCGTACCATTGAGTATGTAAGTAGAACATGCAAGTAAGAAATCACTCCAGGAACACAAAAAAATATAATGCATTTGAAACTAAGATGGAGGAACAACAGCATATCTTTGTCCATTTTAGATCTACTTAAGTTGAAAACACACATTTTATTTTCATAGCATTAGTCAAGGGCAGGTTAGATGTTAGTATAATAGTCAGGACAGTTAAATCCATTTTGAATACATCAAGAGAGCAGTTGAAACCCTGCTGCTTCGCCTACAGCAGTAGTCTCGTAACTGCTAAGACTGGTCTATGTTGCTGCAACTTTACTTAACAGTGGAGGTGCACAGGGAAAAAAAGATTTATTAGAAAAGCAGACTGAAATTACTATTGAAAGCATAGTGAATGGCTCTGTATAGTGATACTAAACACAGAAGTATATAAAGCAGCTCTGAAATACTGACATATGCATTTAAGAGAACAATCTACCCAAAAAGTCTATGATGACAATCACTGCCTCTTCTTATGACGTGATCATGCCAAGATGTCTGTCTCAAAAATATGATGCCTCAGGGTAGCAGTCTTTCAAGTTATCTCCTCTAGAATAGAAACTAGTTGTCTAGTTTAAAGAGATGTTATCTCATGCTACGTTAAGGAAGAAGCCATACACTCCTTTCAACTCTTCCCATCAGATGTGTGTGTGCATAATTTCTTCTACAGTTTACTTTTATTGCTACCACATTCCAGCATTCATTTTAGCTCAGGGCAACCACTGTTGTTTCTGAGCTAGCTATATAACTGACTGCCAATCTGGGCAAGAAGCAAGTCAACGTTGCTTTGGCATCATATGGTTGTAAACATTTTCATTTAACTCTTAAATGAAAAGTCAAAAATATATCAAGAAGGCTGGATACTACCATTACTTACAAGAAACATAAGGAAGGCTCCTTCTTGCCACAATCAAATTCTGGGAATGTTGAATACACCTTTAAAGCATTGATCAGTCTAGCAAAGAGACATGCCTGAACCCCCATGACGCACCCTAAAGAGACATAGCTTTGCAATTACTAGGCTCTTTCATTCTCATTTCAATACATATTGCCAAAAATCTATTTTGAACTTCACATTACAAACCATCCCCCTTTAAAAAAATAATTTACAAAATCAAGGTTTTGGTAACTAATTCATTCTCACACATCCCAGATTTTGTGATCAATTTCTTGCTTTCTCACCCCTCTGCCCCCAGTGAATTTGCAGCTAACAAACTCTAGTGTATAAGGTACTCCTGGATTTCCATATAGACAACATCCAGCAGCTAGCAATTTTCTTCCCTGACAATCCATTCATGTTTGTAATTCAAGGAGCTGTCATGTTACACACTTAACAAAAGTTTCTAAAAATTTGGCTAGACTTCAGAAAATTTTGAATGTGTAGTACAAGAACTGTTACATCAGGACAAGATCAAGAGCGTGGTTTGAGGCGGAATATGACAGAATAAACACATTATGTTTTACACATCCACTTGGTTTCTCCTAATAAATAAAAGAAAACATTAGCTCTAAGTCTATTCATCTCAAAGAACTCCTTACATTTATCTATACTGACAGAACTTGCTCTGAGAAACTGCTATTGAAAGACAATATTCAGGAAGACTCTTTAGAGCTAGTTTTGGCTTAGTTTCACCTGACCTGCAAAACCTTATATTGTGGCAATGCCTACATATGTTAGGTGGGGAACAGGATCCATTATCCAAGTCCAGAACAAAGACCAATCTATTTCTAAGAGATAAAAGAGATCAAGTGAAGCAGGCAGACAAGGAACAAGAAAAATGATGAAAGCACAGATAGGTTCAGCACTACATTGCTCCAGTGCACAAAACCCCACTGATGTTTGCTACATTTCACAAGAATATTTAAGAAAGGATATGAAACAGAAAAAGTTACTTTGGGAATATTTACAGAGAACATCCCCCAAATGTGTAAGGCAGTACAGTAAAAATTTTTTTTAAACTATTTGAAATCTTAATAAACTGCTATAAGAGTACTGCATCTTAACTGGTCTGAGGACTCCAGTCAGTAGTTATCAGCTGATCAATGGTAACTGCTTAACCCCAAGAATCTACACACTGAAAACTTCTCCACTACTTTTTGCAGTGTAGTTGCCACATATCAAGAGATCAGCAGTGGCATCACTATGCACACCATTGTCTGGGGGAACGAAGAGGAAAAGGAACTATGAGGAATCCACACAAAAATATCACTACGCATTAGCAGTTCAGGAGTAGGAACTGTGTGACCACACAGCAGGCAGAGCAGTAATGGTGAGTCACAGGCAGCCCTTACCGAAATCAGCTGAGATTTGGTAAGAAATTGCAGTTCTGTTTTGAAGTAGTAATAAGATGGAAAATAGGATTCTTCAGCATAGAGAACACGGCTTAAAAATAATCTGAAGACTCAGAAACCTTATTCACCTTGGTGAACATATGCTCTGAATAAATCAGCTACCTCCAATAGTAAAAAGAGGAAGTGACCAAATTTTGCCAATGAAATGAGTAAATGAGAACAGAAGCATGCAGTGCAGATATTACAATTTTTTGCTGTAGTGCATACACTGGTAGATTGGGTGGAGGGGGTGACGTTAATATAAGAGATACATAATGTATATTGGGGTTTTTTTATAAAATTATCTAAAATAATTTGCTGGCATTAATTTGCCATTCCCATATCTACTAACAAATGAAACGCTCGTAATTAAATTCCCTAATTTGGCTGTATTCTGCAAAAGTAGGAAGTCCCTTCATCAGAACCAGAAATTTTTCCTTTAACTTTCCATTACCTGTGGAATTGACAAAAATTCAATGTATACTTATAAAAATTGCCAGGTTTGATAGCAGGACTAGCTGCTTATTAAGAGGAAACAACATCAATCTGTGCTGGTTTTGGCTGGGGTAAAGTTAACTTTCTTCATAGCAGATAGCAGAGGGCTATGGTTTGGATTGGTGCTGGAAACAGTGTTGATAATTTGGGGATGTTTTCATTGTTGCTGAGCAGTGCTCACACAGAGCCAAGGCCTTTTCCGCTCCTCACACCACCCCACCAGCCAGCGGGCTGAGGGTGCACAAGAAGCTGGGAGGGGACACGGCTGGGACAGCTGATCCCAGCTGGCCAAAGGGATATTCCATACCATATAGTGTCACGCTCAGCATAGAAAGCTGGGAGAAGAAGGAGGAAGGGAGGGATGGATATTCAGAGTTGGAGTTTCAAGTCACAGTTTCACGAGATGGAGCCCTGATTTCGTGGAGATGGCTGAACACCTGCCTGCCCATGGGAAGCAGCGAATGAATTCCTCATTTTGCCTTGTTTGGGTGTGTGGCTTTTGCTTTACTTATTAAACTGTCTTTATCTCAACTCATGAGTTTTATCATTTTTCCTCTTATGTTTCACGCCCCCGTCCCACTGGGGAGGAGTGAACGAGCGGCTGTGTGGGGCTTATTGCCAGCTGAGGTTAAACCACAACACAATCAAAAAAATACAAAAGCAGAGATCTCTGGCAACTGCTCCTGAATCTCAAACCAATTCTTGCTCTGTTTTACTGTCTGGACTATGATTTATGTGATAGCAGGTAAACAGACTTTGCTCTGTAAGCCACTGAAGACCAAATACAGGTTTAAGTGCAAAAGTCTCACCAATGCATTTGTTTTATCAATAGTATCACTTACCAGGATAACTCCTAGAGGTAATGAAGACCAATTAAAATTTAACAGTGGAAGAAAAAGTACATACTTTACCTGTCAGGTAGGTACATTTGTATTAACTGCATCTGAACCCTCTGTACTAGCAGTGCCCTCACAAAACTGTCATAGTTGCCAGTGCAGTTGCATTAGCAACTACATACATGCAGTCCCTGGATGCATTTCAATTTTCATTTAGTCTCCTCAAACAGTTGTTTCTGAATTCATACTACTACTTCTCATAAATGTGAATCTATCGCCTGGAAAGAAAATACCATTCTCTTGCTCTGATCACAAGACTCCTTTCAACAGCCTCTAAACCCAAGTTAAAATACTTTGGAAGGTGGTACTTAGGAGAAGTAGAGTACAGCTTACTTCCTGACACCTTTGTTCAGCTAAGCCATCTAGCCAAACAAGAGACTGCAGTCATTAGGACACCTGCTACCTAGGAGACAAGAAGGTATGGACGCAGATTTTGGAGTAAAACTTCTCGCAATGCCTTTACAGGCATTGTAAAAGTAAGCAACATGCAGTTCCTGCTTCTGGGACAGGACCATTTTTTATGCTCTACATATGCACAGAACCAGGGACAGTGATAAGAAAGCCACACTAGAGTGTTTCAACTGCAAATATAATCCAAGCTTGCAAGACATCTTAGACCTGTTACAACAACTTCCCAAGTCATCCAAGAACACAGTTGTACTAATAAATTTTTCACAAGAACAACTATTTGATCTCATCCACAGGCATTCTAGCAGCTCTGTGGTATGATGAACAGAAGGAACCATCCTAGAATGAATAAGAGTATAACGGTGATATAAGAATCAGAAGCTCTGATTACAGAAAGCTGATATTAGCATTAAGCATGTTACAACCTTTCTTGTTGGACTTTCACACTATGAGAAGCAGGAGTCATACTCTACTTTACCAGCCATAACAAAAACATCAAGAATATGCTTGCTTACATAGCAAGATGACTTAATAGCTCAGTATCACTGAAAGAGAGTATTTTCTCCTCTTGTTCTGAGAAAAGGCTGTTTCTGCTTACCCTATCATGGGCTCCTCTTTTCAACATACCCTGAACCAACAAAATTCATTTTTATTTACTAAAAAGAGTAGAAAGTAAATCCAAGGAAAAATAGTTTCCTGCCATTTTGGTGAGTTAAATCAACTTACAGAAGTGTTCAAGTGCCAGAGTCAGTGCATGGGAGGAGACTCAGCACAGCCATCAACAGGAAAGGGACGAAAGAAGGAAGAAAAACTCCCTCCTTCAGCAAGAGCAACAAGCTGTTAGAAATGGCAGAACTGGCCATGAAATTCAAGCCTGAGATGGCATAATAATTTTTCCCTTTTCCTGATCCTTTTACCCAGCTGATTTGAAAAAAGTAACAAATACATTAAAGCATGTGCACACACAAATTCACTGTCTGCCCCTCTCTCACCACCAAACTTCTTGGCATTAAACATACACGTGCTCACCTAGATGCCCTTCAAGTTCCAAGAACAAAGTTGTAAAGGACAAACTGTGTCACTGTGCTCTATAACACGCAAAGTCAGGCAACCATGCCACAGCACCACATCTGATTTTATTATTAAAAAAAAAAATACATGGGAAAAATAATTTAAATGTGAAAACAGCATTTAAGAATATGTTACTTTACTTCAAAATTAAAGTCTCCTAAGTTGAAGTTTTTGATTTGTCAGCTTTGCAACTGACTTGGCTCTGAAAACACCAGTCTTATGTGCAGTTCTCTTTAGATAATACAATGCTTCAGTGTTTGTACTCTTTGGGAAATAGTACACTCGTCCAAAATATATTTATTTAAAAGCAAATTTAATTTGTGCGTTCAACAAAAGCATGCAGATAACAACACTTGCACGATGTCTGCACATGCTATAGACATTTTAAGCTGCTGTATCTCTTAATTTTAAGAAAAAATGCATACATAGCTTTAGGTCATTATGTTGTGCTCTACAGAACTACTACACTAGGAATGCTAAGAAAAGCGTCTCCTCACATCTGTGTTGTTTCAACGTAGGCATTCAAGAGTACTATGCTTGCAGGCTGCACTCACTTTTTTTGCTCCTTTGCTGGAATAAAGCTTCCATATAGCAACAGAGAAGAAAAAGAAAAAAAATTAAACAGAGAAAGGTAGGGTTTCATTGACATAACAAAGATCTTGAAGCAAGGGCAGGCGAGTCTTTTAAAAGCGAGCTTTCTCTGAAGATGACCAAGTTCTTGCGGACCGCATGTACCCCCTCACGTGCATCCTGTACCTAACCGCTGGTTTCGTGCCGGGGGCCAGCACTGCCCCCCGGGGGGGCGCCGAGCACGCTCCCGGGCGGTGCTGCTTAGGCCACGCCGCCGCCGGGGAGGCCTCCCGGCCCGGCAGCGATGCTGCGGGAACCGCCGAGCGCGGCCCCTTCCCGGCGCCCCCCAGACAAAGAGCGCGGCGGCGGCGGGCCTGAGGGGAGGAAGCGACCCCGGCCGCGTCCCTCCCGCTGGAGGCCAGCTCTGGGCGACGGGGAGGGCGCCTTCCTCCTCCTCCTCCTCCTCTCGCCGGCGCCGGGACAGGGACAAAGGAGGCGCGGGATGGCTGCGGAACCCGGCCAGGGGCTCTCGCCGGGAGCTCCTGCCCCCCAGCCCGCCCTGCGCCGCGGGAGCCCCGCGCCTCGCCGGGGACTGCCGCCCGGCCCTGCGCTGAGGCGGGCGCTCGCGGCGGGAGAGGCGCGAGAACCAGAGCCCACGCGGAGCCGGGCGGGCGGCGGGGACGCCAGCCTCAAGGTGACACCCGCGGCCTCCCCCCGCGCCCCGCTGCCTCCTCACCTGGCACCTGCAGACGATGTCGGCGTCCTGCGCCAGCAGGTCCACCACCTTGCCTTTGCCCTCGTCGCCCCACTGGGCCCCCAGCACGACGGTCACCTTGTTGCCGGCGAAGCGGGCGGCGCACTCGCCGTTGGGGATGGCGGGCGCCGGGGCGCCATGCTCCGCCATAGCTCGCGCTGCCCGCTCCGGCTCCGCTCCAGGCACATGCGGCAGCGCGCGCGGCAGCTCCGCTTCCCCCGCCTCCGCCTCCTCCTGGGCGGGCGGGCGGTGGTGCCGTTGCCGCGTCCAGGTGCCGCCGCCTACCGGCCCCGCCAGCGCGGCCTCCCCCGCCGCTCCCGCCAAGCAGACCCCTGCCCTCAGGGGGAGCCCTGCCCTTCTCTCCCACAAAAAAACACAGCCGCCGTCCCCCCCGTCAGCGACTTTTTTTCCCTTTCCTCGCCCCTGTGCCGCTCCCCTGCGGCTTGCAGCCTGGACTACACTACCCAGCGTGCTTCGCGGCCTCCTTCGCGCAGGGCGCCGCGCGGAGCCGGGCGCAGTGCATGCTGGGGCGCGTAGTCCTAAGGGGCCACACCTGTGGCAGGCGGCTCCTTGGCGGCTGCCCCATGCATCCGCGCGGCGGCGGCGCGAGGCCGCGGCGGTTGGGGAGCGGGTGGCGGGAGGCGGCGGCGGCGGAGCGGCCGCGGGGCCGCACGGGCGCTGCCGCGGGTGGGTGGCGGCAGGAGGGGAAGGGGCGCTGAGGGGAGGCGTGGGGGGCTGCCTTCGTGCGGGGGGTGTGCCCGCGGCTCAGCATGGGCTCCAGCTGCGGCCTTGGGTTTGGCGGCCGCCAGGGCCTGTGTGCGTTCCCCACAGCTGGGTCTCGGGGCTGAGGTGCCACAGGTGTCCCTTCACCGCGCCTGAGGCAGCGCGGGTGCCCCTGGTCCCCGCCAGCCCGGGGGGTCGGTGCCCGTGTGGCTCCCCTTGTCCCCAAAGCGTCACAGCTGTCACAAATGTCAAACCTGCAAACGCGAGTTTGCGGTATATCGCAGTTTCGCCCGTGTGGTTCGTTTTGCTGGCTTAATGATAAGAATGTAAAGGAGTGTTTGTCGAAATGGGCTCAATGGAAGAGGCCGTTTTCTCCAGAGACACTGGAACATCGCCCCAAGCTTATTCATGAGGAAAAAAAAACAATGGGGAAAAAAACCCATAGCAGAGAAATGCCTTCATCATGCATACTTGTGGGTTTAGAAGTGGGACTGATGTCTCAGTGGCTGTTTCATTCTTTCCTGCTTCACAGAATCAACGCCCTTGGGGGAAGATTTTTTTTTTAATAAAATAGCTATTAAAAAGACATTGCTGTGAATGATGTAATTATTGCGAAGACAGCTATTCAAAAACCTGAGTCACTGAGCAGTGTCAATCTGCAGCTGCCTGGCAGGTTGTAGAGTTTGATTCTAATTGCTTCTTTGCTCCTTCAGGTTTACTCTAACCAAGAATTTTATGATCTATAAAACCCACCAGAGGAAAGTTTAATTGTGTCTTGCAAAGCTAGGGAGATATATAACAGAGAATTAAATACTAAGTTGACAGATAATGTTTAAAAAAAAACCTGAAAATATCCAAATCCTGAATGTCAGTGCAAAGAGATGCTATGACAAAGTAGTCGGTTCAGTACAAAGACATATTGCAAATGATGTGAAGCAACTGTGTGTATACACTTGAAAGAGCAAATAGTTCCTTAAACAGTCAGTGTAGTATTAATATTTTGTGCTATACAATGTATAATTAACATACTTGTGCTAAAAAAGCCATAGCCACTATTTCTGAATCACTACACAGAGCTTGTGGGAAGTCACTAAAAGCCACAGGGAGCTGCTGAAGTCAGTTTCTCCGGTCTTGCTGACACAATGGCAAACTTTGTTTTAGCTCTCTCACTTCTGAAACACAGGTAGGCTGCATAAATGCAGTGCACTCTATTAGAAAGGCATTTTAAAAAAAATCACTGAACAAATTTTTTTTGTCAGAAATGTCTCTTAGTTTTATATTTTCTCATTCCAGATGGGATTGCTGTAATTTATTTAATGAATATCAAAACTAATTTTTGTTGTTATTCATTCATGTTCTCCAACTCCTTCCCCGAGGACCCTTTTCCAGTGGAAAACCTTATTTCCCTCTTCTTTATGTTTCACTTCACCCTGTAATCCTAAATCCTACCCGTGTCTCGTCTTTCATATTTCCATTTCCTCTTGAGCCATTCCAGAATAGCTTCCTCTGTTCAAGGTTTCAACTACTGGTTGAACAAGAGGTGGCAAATGCTGTGATGACTCCTAAACTACATACGGGATTATTGACCAAGGCTTTAGGACCCTGAGTTTCCAAGCATGCTTGTGTGTTCATAAATAGCCTTACTGAATTCAATTGGACTATTCCTAAACCAAAGTTTTTTTCTGTAAATAATAAAGCATTATATAGATCTATGTATTGCTACAAGTAAAACATAAATCAATAGCACTAGGAAGATGGTGTATCAAAGCAAAACATGTTTCTGTCATCTAGGCATTTGAGGATAAAGAGTGTTATTTGCCTGCTTCTGATCATTCTGATTGTTACATGCGGTATATGATGGCAGCTTCACAAACAGACAGGTAGGGGTTTTTTTCTATGTAAATATTTTTTTAAATATAGTAACATTTTCTAACAGGGATAATATTTTTAATGTACTAACATTTTGTTTAATGTGATTGACAAGAAGCCAAAGACAGTCTTCATAGCAGCAATCTCTCATCCCGGAAGAACCACAGATCAGACTTTTTTTCTTCTGCTTCAGTCACACTAGTTAGAATTACTTGTGTCTTTGCTAGAAAACTACAAATTTAGTTTTGTAGTCATATGGAATTTTTCAACAAATTTGAAGATAATTGGTAGATTTTTAACATTTTACCTGAGTGATGATTAAAACATGCTTCAGTATTATAAACTCTGATCCTTGTCTACAGCTTCTTTTTTTCTGCTTAAACTGATGGATGAATTCCTTACTTCTTTTGAAGGCAGTTTCAGCTTTAACTTCATTAGAATTTACATCTCATCCAGGATGTTTAATGGAGTTTGATTTCATGAAATCCTAATTCTATTGTATTTCTGACATCCAAGATACAGCGGTTTCCCTGCCCTTCCCTCGCCCTTGGACCTTAACCAGTCCAGCTGCAGCAAGAGTGCAAAAAGACTCCGGGGCCATAATTCTGACACAAGCAGCATTTTGCTCCCTGTCATGTCTCCCATACTGGAGAGGAGAGTCTTCTCCTCATATAGGGAGGCACAAGGTCTCCATTGTGCCTCTCATGCGGCAGGTACACTTCCTTGCAAACGGATCTTTTAAATCTGATAACTTTAAGTAACGCGGACCTTTCAGGTGTGCTTTCTTTAAATAGTACATATTTTTGGTAAGAGAGAAGCTATGTTATAAAAAAGCCTATGAAAGATTCTTAGAATATGTTATTAAATCTCTTTAAATATTAAAATATTTATGCAGTGAAACAACCAAAGCCAGTATTTTAAAAACATTAATTTAGATGCCGTTTACACAACTCATACAAGCAGATTGATTCAAATGATGTAAAATAGTTTTATTCAATAGCAAGCTTTCTAGTGGTAATTTAAAATAGTATGTAATTTATTGGTTTTGTAGAACCAATCCACTCTCCATAAGTGAAAGCTGGGTAAATTTAAGTTTGAATGTGTTCTTTGGCCTTTTTATCTTAATCTAGCTCTTCTCCAATTTTTTTCCACATTTTTATGGACTACAATTTTGACACAAATTCAGGCTGATTAATGGCAGACTTTGGCAGACCAACTTATTAATTTATTTGACTTTGCATACATGTTTGAGAGTTTTAAACTGTGTGTGGCATACAATGAATCTGATTAAACATTCCATTGGTACAATAAACTAATATAATATGTTTATAAAATTCCTTATTTCATAACATCTGCCAAATTTAATATAAAGAAATTAGAAATTATTTTCTACCTCACTCCCTCTTTGACAGAGAGAGATTCTGATCATGTGGGGAAATATAGAAACTTTAAATAATGAAAAAATTGTCCTTGCTAGCAAACTAATTCAGGGAGCTGCTGCATAAGTAGTTTGCAGCCTGCTAAAAATGACTGAACTTCACAGCTGTGGAAGCAAGCTTATATTCTCCCTGTGCAAATGCTGCTTCCACTTGGCCACCTCTGAGCAAGCAGCTGTATGATTACTCAGCTTGCCCTATTCTGAGGATGGATTGCAAGACTTGGCATTTTGATTTGAGTAGATGAATAGGAAACTGCAGGCTGCGCACTGCAGGATGTAAACTTGCAGCGTGTCAGCTGTTCTATGATAACAGCTTCTGTGCACATCCTTACGCCGCTGTACTTTGTGGGAAAGGTGACGAGTCTGCCTCACTGAGTGATTATTGCCCTTGCGTGGACCATGAGATGGAAATACCGCGTATTTGCCTTCTTCTGTGCAGATGCTTCCGAAGTGAGCCACACCGCAATCACTCCATCACAAGCCCATTGAAATGATGCCAGTCAAGAAACTGGTTAAAATGCATGTCTTGTGAAAATTTACCAGTTGAAAGTGGAAATGTCATACTGAAATATACTGCCTGCATATGTCTTTACTCATTTCCCTTTACTGTGTTAGAAAAAATAAATTTGGAAGAGTTTGTCTCCTGTTAATAGTGCAGCGTAACACAGGTATAATGACTGAGGTGACACCTGTTGTCTATTTCACAGAGATAGAATAACTAGCAAGTTCTAGTGCTTCTGTCAGAATTGTAGTCTTTGCGAAAATTATATTCAGAAATTGTAACTGGCAGGAACGTGTGACAGTTAAACAGAAGTCTCTTTTCAGATTTCCTCATGCACCTGCATAGCCAACCGTTGGAAAAAAGTTTAAGCAAAAGCATTCTGGAAGTCGCGATATGTGCTAAACAGGGATGTCAATGTACTGGTTTAATTTAGACCTAAAATGTGACAACCTATTGCACAAGCTGAACGAAGATTCATTCAAGAGATTATCCCACATGGATTCATTGTAGGGTTTAATATTTACAATAAATGTTGTTAGGAGTGGGTTTCTGATCTTAACAAATGGCAGAAAGGAATTAGTAATGGGTACAATACCTGACACAAGGTATGCATGCATGGCACCACAATTTATTTTTTTTTTTATTATTAAGTTGCCATCATTATATCTTTTAATTTTTTAACATTTGTTTAATAATTGACATTACTATTTTCAAGATTCAAATGAAACAGAAGAAAAAGGCAGCAATGTTAATTGCATTGTGAAGGCATTTTTGTTATGAGATAACTAGATGTTAGGAAAGTGGAAATGTCCTCAAGTTGCACCAGGGGAGGTTTAGGCTGGATATTAGAAAAAATTTCTTCACTGAAAGAGTGATCAGGCGTTGGAACAGGCTGCCCAGGGAAGTGGTGGAGTCACCATCCCTGGAGGTGTTCAAGAAACGTGTACATGTGGTGCTTCAAGACATGGTTTAGTGGGTTAGGTGGTGTTGGGTTGGACTTGATGATCCTGGAGGTCTTTTCCAACCTTAATGATTCTATGATTCTATGAAAGTGGTTTTGTTTTCTGTCTGCTGCTGAAGAATGCAGAGGAAACTGAGCTTGGCTCTGAGGGTTGTGTATTCTGAAATGAATAGATTGCATAAATATTATTTTAATGGTATGTTACTAAAAATGTATTTTGTCGTATCAAAGCTTATTCTGACTTCGTATTTCAAAAGAGAAATGTTATCATAAACAGCCTTATGCTAGTTGGACAAAAATATAATTAATAACTATTATTTTACTTTAAAAGGCTTCTCAGATACTCAGAAGGCTGTTTTGGAATTTGGGATAAGAACCTGTTCATAGCTCTTTGAAAAAAAGAAAAGTACTATTCTCAGGAGCACCCAAAATTAGGGTATGGTGTTTTATTTATATTTTTTAAATTGAAATGGAATTTTAAATTTAAAATTCTTACACTTGCGACTCTACAAACAGCTGTTGATGAATAGGGCCATGATGAGAACTGTTGGTGAGAGCCCCATATCTGGGCCTCTTTTTTCTACTCTGTGCTTCACTAATAACTTTGCCATTTTTCCTTTTCTTTGAAGACAGCTTGTCATCTACCAGGCAGGTGTAGCTGCCCTTTGTTTCATTTGCCATAATACTTAAACTTACGGATGCCTTTCTCTCAGTCCTACGTATAGAGGCTCATGGAGTAGAAAGCATGACTGGACTCTAAAAACCACTTAAAATGTTTACTGTAATGAACGGGTNGGTGTAGCTGCCCTTTGTTTCATTCGCCACAGTACTTAAACTTATGGAGGCCTTTCTCTCAGTCCTAAAAAACTCACTGCACATGATTGTTCTACTTCATACGTATAGAAGCTCATGGAGTAGAAAGTATGACTGGACACAAAAACCACTTAAAATGTTTACCATAATGAACAGGGTTTGAGTTTTAATTGTCAAGTTGTAGGTGTCAGCTTGAAGATATCTCCCCATTCAGGCCTGCCATTCCTGGAAGTTCAGAACATGTGTGAGGTATGGTATCAAACACCTCATCCTCATTTAGAAAAAAATCCAGGGCAGATACTCTTCTTCACCCTTCTCTAGACTTCTAAGTGTGGGTTGCACTTTTTTACTTTGTGTGCTGATATTTCAGGCACAATTTCAAAAAAAAGTAAGGTAGCTCAGGCAGACTATCATTCAGGTTCAATTAATTTGCTGCCAGTGTCTCTGCTAGCTTGTTTAGGATAAGTTCAGGTATTTGTGCAAAGCACCACATCTTAGACATTTTCTTTCACCTGTTGCTGAACAATTCAGCATTTTCTGTGAATCAACAGTTAACTATACCCTTGATGAGCAGCAACGGGGCAATCACTGTAGTTATAAGGTTCTAGACTTGTGTGATAAAAGTACTAATCCTTCTTTTAATGTTTGCTTATATTAGTCATGCTTTGACTGGGGGTTTGCATGTTCTGTATAGGAAACAGAATACCAAGGAAGTGGTTGGAAGGTGAAGGAAAAGCAAAAGGGATCCTGGAGCCTCCTCGTACTACAGCACCCACCATCAGGTGATGTTTGTAGGAACCTTTTTCCTAGGAACATCGTATGGGATTCCAAAGGATGAACAAGTGTCTTTCCTTTCACAAGCAACTACAGTAAATTTTCTTAGAACTAAATAAAGGGATTACGGTAAGATTTTGGTGAGTCTGGACAGTCACAAAAAAGGCAATTCATTAATCCAGACACACCTGACATTTGAAGAACTTCCTGAGGCAATGCCATCCCCTTCAATTCCTATTTTTTCTGTGCTGAAGCCCCTGATTAAGCTCTTCTGCACTGTTATTTTGGACCTACAAATATTAGAACTAATATAAGGACCCTCATACTGTCAGTTGCTCTACCTTCATCACTGCATACTGCATTTTAGAGCAATTACTCGTTTCCTTTCCAAAAGTATGTAGTATTCACCATATTTTACAGTGTGCCATGAAAACACAACAGGTCAGCAGTGACAAAATTCAGTTTTTGATTGTGAGTTCATGAGAAAATAGGACAGCCCACAAAACAATAGTGATGTGAACACACCAGGAGTTATGCACAGCAAAGGTATTTGTCACAAGTTTTGTGATCTGTAAAATTTTATCCTATGTAGACCTTCAGTGAAGCTAATCCAAATACACCAGAGCTAACTTTTGTCATGGGGTAGTGAGAATGAGTTTACATTTCACCAGGGGATCTCAGCTGCAGATGCTTCCAGCAGCATATTCGCCAGCTCTTAGCTATTTTACCCGCACTCTTAATGCCAATTATAAGAAGTTCACTACTATTCTGTGACTTTCTCAGCATGTAATTAATGCTGTGTATTATACTGCAAGAAACGATACGACTTCTAACGGGGTAGGTAGCACTGTTCGTGCAGGCTTGGTTTGCTCTCCCTGCCGATCTCTCTTGCACCTTTCTGTTTTCTCACTAGATGGCAACATAGCAACACTCCAGAGCAAAAGTTGATCAGCGATGGACTTTTTCTATGGCACTTTTCACAGCAGAGTTTAAATAATTCACCCCACCCCCCGGAAATGGAATATATGCATTCTGGCAACTTCAGTAAATTGTTTCTGAATAGTGGAGTTCTGGTCTTACTTTTTTCTATCTTATCAACTTTTTTTAGACAACTGAAGTGCAGAATAATCAAGTAAGAGAAAATAAATTTGCTTTATAAATTAACAGTGTTTTTTTCTTCCAAATAAGGAAGAGAGTCTATTGGTTCATCTGAATCATCTCACATATGCTTGATTATTTTGCAGAAACACCTTTTATTGAAGCCAGTGGCACTTGTATTCACATCTGTAAGAAGAGAATTTGCATTATTTTTACCTTTCCAAATATTTCATTTACTGAGAAGAGCCTGGAAGTTAATAAATCTGATGACAGAAAACCACTGAAGTAAATTTGGGATGAAACACTCTGTATGCAATGATCATATGCAAGAGTTTCCTTAGCATCCCTCTTGAGAGCATTGAGCCCACAGACTAATCCAAATTCTAGTCAGACTGGACAGGATGATTATCACTAGTCAAGGTATGAAAACTGAAATTTCAAACTTGGTTTCTCAGCAGACATATTTTCTAGTGAAGTGAAAGAAAAAGAAACAAGACCAAACTTAATGGAACTACCATCTTCTTTGCTTTTGGAACCTTGGACAGACTCAGCAGTTACGCTGAGTATTTGGTAAACAGCCAGGGAGAGGGAAAGGGGGGGAGAAGGTGTCCTCAGTAACAGTGAAAGCTGTACTACTCCATGGAGTTTTAACATTACAACCATTCATTTCTAACTCCAGATACTCTCTTCTCAGTCAGATCCTTCAGTCCCGTACAGTTCCCAGACAGCACTCAGATAGGAATGTGCCTGGTTTTGTAAGTTTAGAAGTCAAAGTCCAACCACAGGGAAATTTTGATGTTTTTCTTCTTTATTTAATTTCATCATCTATTTTCTGGAATTAGAACAGAATTTGGAAATCATTTTGTACCACTGCAAGTGCAGTTCTTCCAAGAATGTGACATTAATCATGAAGCTGAATTTCTTTCAGTCAGTTCAACAGACTTAAGTTTTTCGTCTTTCAGGTTTCTCCATTTATCTGTTGTTTCTACCATTTCTAGATTATGGGCAGTTGATGTACCCGCAATATTTGATGACTTTGTAGCAAAAATACACGGAAAGCCAACAGTATTCCAGGAATGCTTTGTTCTAGATACTCCTTTTATAACTTCAAGGCCCAAACAATCATTTCCTAACAAGGGAAATTACATCTTGCACTGTTCCCCCCAAAATAGTGACCTTTCTGTTTTCCAACAACTGCAGTTTTGGAACTTTCTATACAAATGGTGGATTCAAAACTGACACAGAAATAGAAGTTCCCTCAGGTGTTTTGACCCAAGGCCTAAATAACAATGTAACTGAGGTGGCTCTAAGATAATGGAATCATATTTTTAATAAACAGTACTTTTTATAAATTAGAAGCTAATATTTTTTTTTAAACCTGTAGTGGAACACAAGCTTCCTGAAAATTAAATAACTGGAATACATTCAAGATCTTGGTGTTCATCTGTCTATCCAGTGCAGGTAAGTTATCTGCAGTTCTCCTTTGACATTTAGGATACGGATGGTCTTTATTAAATGTCTGGACGAATCTATTTTAGATCTACTTTACATTGATGTAATGCTGGGTTTGGAATTAGAAATGACCAGACAGTAACAAGTTTATTTAAAGAACATTTTGAAATAAGGTCTGCACACTGTCTGTGGCTCTTGCTGCATGAGCTCATGCAGCCATATGAAATCATTTTTAGGATCACAGCTTAAATTTGTAAATTAATTTCAGTGAAGCTCTCCTAATTACATTAGCTGAAAATATATCTCAAAACATCTTGGTTTCTTAATATACATCCTTCATATAAAATTTAAGAGAAGTTACTATTTACCTAATCACTGTGTCATTTTTTTTTAAAGGAAAACAATTAAGTACTTTGGCAGCACGGACATCTATTGAGGTTTACCTTGAATATAATGAAGCAGTTAATAAAATACGAGGTACAGCAAATATAGTGAAGTTCTTAAATTTTTGAAAATCTGCATCTTCACCTGTAGAGGCTGTTAGCTGTGATGCAATCTCCTCTGAAATTACATTGTTGCTGATCTGCAGTGGCTGCAGCTCCTCCAGACTTTCTTTTTTTGGCAGTTTATAATAAAGAAGACAATTTTGGGGCTTAAGAAATTTTTACTAACCTGTTCCTCACAGTTCTGTTGTGAGGATGATATACACAAATGCAGCATTATTGTCTGGGCTGCTGTGATCTTTTACTACACTTAAAAAACCAACACAGCTAAGGGATATATTTAAGTATATGGATCAAAACTTCATTAGAAATGTAACTTACACCCCCTATTCAGGATGATTCTAATAAGAAAACTCAGGCTTTCAGCCTTAGCATTTGTTACAGGAAAGTAACTTGATTATTTTTGCCCAATTCTGCTGGACTAGAAGTTTAATGGCATGATAGCTCTGATATTTCTCAAGAGAAGGTGACTGAAATGGCGTGACAAATTTTCAGTACATCAAAGAGAGATTATTTTGCAATTTTCTAACTTTTTAAGGCACTCACTTTCAGATTATAATCACAGCATCATACTGAAAATACCTGGAATTCCCAAGTCGAACACAACTGTTATTAAGAAAAATCCTTGTATTCATTATTCCAGCCTCAGGAAACCCCATCGGGTCATTTCCCAAAGTAGTTGCTCATCTTTAGTTGTCTATTAAAGGAGAATTCAACTGAGCAGATGCCATTCACTCTACAGACAATGGTGTGTCTTTTTGACTACTTGAGTCACCTGGTAAATGTGCAAAAGTCCAACCCGAGTCCATCTCTATGAAGTTCAGAGTTCATTGAAGCAATGCTGGACACTACCACAGCCACGTCCTACAAAATTTTTCATGAAGCTTGAGAGATCTTATTATAGGGTTCTGAGATGTTGCTCCAATCAAAAGCCCTTCTGAGAGCGCAGGTCATATGGAAAAGCTCTCTCAGGCAACATTAACCAGCTCCAAAAGGCCAAAATAAATATTAACTGGTACAAAGCTTGCAAGATTAAGCTCTCAAGCTTACTGGACGCTCAGTCACATAAGATGCATCAGTAGGTAAGACCAAGTGTGATCCTAACACGCTAGCCTGGTGATGGCTTGAGAGCCCAGCTCATAACTGCAAACAGGGCAGCAGCTGAGAGACTGCTTACAAAGAACAAGAGGCAGCTGGGCAGGGTATGGCAGAACCACCAGCCCAACTATTGCACAGTGCTGGTGGCCAGGCCAAGGGTACTCGCAAGCAGATTTCCAAACAGGAGTTGATAAATTTCTGCTAAAAATAATAATCTCAAGATACCATAGAAGGGCATACTGACAGTGCCATGAGAGGAGGTCAAGTGCTAGTACTGAAGTTGTCTTCTTGGTGGTCCTTTTTAAAGAGAAGTCAGGCTCACGAAGGCTCACAGAAGACTACACCTGAGTGCCATTTCCATACTGACTCACCAAGGAGAAGCGTGAGAAGGAAACCCATTAATCAATCTCCCAGTGCTCTTTGTTGAGAGAGTTTCTGCCTCATGGCCACTGCAACTTCCCTAACCTGCCTAGTGCTGATCCTCAAGTCTTCTGGTACTACCCCTGGCACAAGCAAGAGACAAAAATAAGCACCTTAACAGGTACCTCAGTACAGTGCTCTGGCAAAGGACAGAGCTCTTATGCCAGGATGCATTCCTTTTTTCATCCAGATACTCATTCATCTACCAGGAACCACCAAACATCGGCAATGCCACCTTCATTCTGTCGAGGAAGCTCACCATTGCTTTAGGACACCAGATGATTTTAAAACCTCCAACAAATTCACAGAGGTTATGCTTTGGTGAGCTCTCCTGTAGTTTTCTGGATTCTTCTACCAACTCTCACCCATGAGGATCTCACTGCCAATGAATGAAACAACGTGAAATCCACCAGTAAATCTATCAATGGCAGGGCCCTACATCTCGCACCTCCATCTCCAAAGATACCACATCAGAAAATACCATATTCCTCCTCGGCTGCAATGGCAATCACCTATGCCATCGATCATAACAGCGATGCATAAAAAAGCAAACACATCTTTTCAGTCTGCTCTGTGCCCTTGGGGAGAAGGGCTGTGTAGGGACTGGATGCCCAGAATTAGCACATGTATTCCCCTGCCTCCTTCTAACTCCAATTGGCAAATTTATCAAGCGTACTTTATGAGCAGAAATTGCTTGTGGTTTCTCAGGTAATTTGTCTTGTGTTTTGCTTAAGCACCCCCATGCAGTCAAATCTGGTTGCTTTCAGGCAGGTGACTTCCCTGGTCCCTTTTGTGATGTGAATCCATCTGTGAGCCCTTCCTTTAAGCATGTTTGATTATTTCAGACTTCTTCCTGCTCCCTCCCCTCAGCATGCTGTTCAGTTTCCCTTCCATATGAGTTCGTACCTGTAACAGTGGAAGGATCCTCAAAATGTCTGTGTGGATCTGCCATTCCACCCTTTTTTTCCTCCATCCAAATCAGCCAAAATGGATTGCTTCTTGGCAAGTTACAGAATTAATGCGGCTGATTTTAGCCCAGGATTCAAGGACAAAGGTCTTTACATTAATATACTGAAGTATAGAGCCAGAAGGACCCCTGTGTGCATCTGATGATATCATCACTGTGCTCTGCAGCAAAGGACAAAGCAGCCTGATTATTCTTTTGTCAGAAATGGTTGGTCTTTGAAAGTTTTGAATCAAGTGTCCAATTCAACTCTAATATTCTCCTTCAAGGAGTGCTAAAAATTCTAGTGAACAAACCTTGCCGTTTCAGAATCTCAGACTGCAGATGAGAAATACAATGAGCTGCCTTCAGTACTGTTTGCAAGGACCAATGATTCTCTGAAATTGATTTCTTTAGGGAAAACCACAATAGGAGCAACCAGCTAAGTATTCTGTTTTAGAGCTGCCTGAGTCAACAATCTGACTGATAGATTTCAGCTTCAGTGCCACAGTAGGTTGTCTTATGCCTTTCATCTTATCTCAATGCAAGCCAGAGTTCTGCAAAAAGTTGATTCAGATAGGATATCTATAATTCTCCTCATTTCCATCTTCCTAATTCCACATTCTACTGAACCTGTTAACGGGTTCAATAATAAGCCCAAATCTTCCACAGCAGTGATCAACCTCCCACACAAACTTGACTCTTCTGCATATCAGTGTAGTTTGTCTGCAAACTAAAAAATCTTTCATCTGTTTACATTTTCTAAGCTGATCTCACTTTAATTAGACTTGTGTTTATTTTATAGATTAAAGATCCATTTCACAGCAATCATTAATCCATCCTTCCAAAGCAAAATTTATTCTAGCATTACAAGAGAACTAGTCCTGAAACTAACACTGAAAAAACGTAGTCCATCCTTGGATAGCTGCTGTATTACTAAAAAAATAAGCAGGAGGTCTAATAAAGTCAAACTTATTTCTCTGGAATCAATAAGCATTTAAAAATCACTGACTGCCAGGACAGACTCTCATAGTCCCTCAAACATCCACCCATAATACCACAATGATACCTGTACAGCAGGAGTAAAATGGGACACTGACATTGTAGGTGATGTGAAAATAAAATAAGAAATAATGAGTAATAATAATAGATGCCTCTTGTCTCCAAATGAAATGACCCTGATATCGCTGTATTTCATTTTTTCGGTGTTACTGATTTATTTCAGAATAAATTCTAACACAAATTCTTATTCTGGGTGGGAGATTCTTTCATAGGGAAATAACCAGAGGTGTTACATCAGCTGAAGTGCAGCCTAGCATCTGTGATAATGCATGTAAACTACAGCACCAGGGAGGCACTGGAGCCTGATAAGGTAATTTGGAAAAAAAAAAAAAAAAAAAACCAAAAAACAGTAACAATGCTTCTCAGATTCTTATGAGCAAATCCCGACCCACTGTCAGTAGGCTTTCACTCCATATCCTTCCAATCAACTAACATCATGTAAAATAATATAAACACTGTCTAAGTAGAAATGCAGAGTAGTTCACAGGACAGCATTGATGAAAAAGTGTCCAAGATGGGCAAGCTATGAAACAGCCTGTGGACAAGAAGGGAGACGTAGTACCAAACCCACATGCAGAACTCTTGCAGTAGCCATTACTCCCATTAGTAGTAACTAGACTCCTCAAAGCCCATGGACAAGGTCCACATGTGGAAGGTTTCCTGGGTAAATTAAAGTTTGTGTTTTTTTCAGGTATCTTACTTTTATGGTGGCTGCCCTCCAGGAAGGCATATTGCTGTTGAGAGGTAAGTTTTAATCATTTACATACTTCTAGGTAATTAGTTGAAATAAGTGCTAAGATAGTATCATTTTTAGCCTCATATATAACACTTATTAGATTTATAAAATGTTTATTTTGCTGCAGAAATGCATAATGTCTTGATTTGCACTGGGATAGAGTTAATTTTCATCATAGCAGACAGTATGAGGCTATGTTTTGGATTTGCACTGAGAAGAATGCTGATAACACTGATGTTTTAGTTGTTGCCAAGCAATGTCTACGTTAAGCCAAGGACATTTCAACTTCCCCTGCTTTGCCAGTGTGTGCAAGAGCAGGACAAGCCAGGAGGGAGCACAGCCCCAGCTACTGGCTTAAGGTTCTGTAGTGGGAAGGCGAACCTAGACGAGATTATCCAGCGCCCTGTCTCATCGCATCTTGAAAACCTCCAGCAATGGGGACTCTGCCACGTCCCTGGGGAGGTTGTTCCAGCGAATGGTTGTTCTCACTGTAAACCAATTCTTTCTTATATTGAGATGAAGCCTCTCCCGGTGCAACTTGTAGCCATTGCACCTTCTCTTCTCCCTGTAGCTCCTTGTGAAGAGAGCTCTTTTTGCTCAGCATTGCACTTTTCGTGCTATGTATAAATATTATTGACATTATGCTCTAGGGGAGGCTTGGCTTTCAGGTCAGCTCATTCCAAACCGTGTGGTTAGAAGAGCTGATGTACACATTTCCCCCAGTTTCCTGCCTTGCACGGGAGACTGTCAAGGTAAGGTAGAATGAAGACCAAGTGGTTTTGCCGGCCTTCAGTAGTCTAACTGTGCCTCAGCAACTTTGGCTTCAGGATCTTCTGAGACTTTCACTCCAAAATACCAGGGCACTTCCATTATTATTTTACCAACTTGCAATACGTTTTTCCACCTAAATCCTTTTAATCTAACTGCCTGGCTGTGGGTGCTAGTGCAGTTAATATAACCTTGCTCTTACCAGTGAGGAGCATTCCTGTAAACAGGAGAAAGAAATCCAGATCTGTTAAGACAGGCAAGTTGGAAAGGCTTTCAGCTCACTATTCATGAAGATCATTGTGAGCTCTCCCCCCAGCAGCTATTTTTGCTATCTATTCAAATTGAAGAGTTTTAGCCTCTCTGTTAGCTCTGCTAGAGATCCAGGAGCTCTGACAGCTAATTTCATGCCATATTTTAGCCTCACACAATTAGGTTACAGATTATTCTATGGGAAGATTAATCCACTTTTCCCACCCTCTTGATGGTAGACTTTTTTTGGAGCAAAGCAGACTTAACTCTCCTGCCAGCAACCTGGTCTCTTAATGGAACCTTAATTAAATTTCTGCATCTTTTAATAAGAAAATCCTTTTGAGCATGGGACTACAAGCCTCTTCTAAATCTGTCCACTACGACAACCTCTTCAGCCATTATTACCTTGGCCCCTTAGTGTAAGTGAGAGTCAATTCCTCAAGGCTATTTTTCTAGGTTCCTATGAAAACGACAGGACATTTAGAACATACATAAAACTCTTACCCACAACAGTTTTTACTTTTGTTTACCCCAGGAAATGCTTGCATGCATCTTTCGCAGCTTGTATGTCAGTGTACCTTTTCTGTCTATA
Source organism: Syrrhaptes paradoxus (assembly GCA_013400615.1). Lineage (NCBI taxonomy): Eukaryota > Metazoa > Chordata > Aves > Pterocliformes > Pteroclidae > Syrrhaptes > Syrrhaptes paradoxus. Next base: position 73,748 of record VZTO01019087.1, on the reverse strand, counting down.
TTAATGGGACAATTTTTCTAACAGAGCTTACATACACGTACCAGTGGTACACATGTAGACAGGTACATCTTGAGAAATGCTCAGAAGTAACGTCTTTTTATTTTTGCTGTTTGATTGATTGGAAGACATGCCAGGAACCCACAAGTGTTATGAGTTTGAAAGAACGTAAAGAATAATGTATGGACCACGACATCTGGGTTTTTTACCTTCAAGCAGCCAAGCTGGATGTGAAAAGACAAAAAACATTCTGTAATAGCCACAGGACTAATGCTTTGTCCTTGTCACTTACAGAAGTGAATGTGCTGAAGAGAGAAAGCACCTTTCCTCCTGACGGTGCTTCTGCCAACAGGAATTTTACTTTGCTGTTGCTTGACGAGGTCACCTCGCCGATAAGGCCACCTCACCGCCAGGACAGGGGGACGGCTGGAGTTTGCACGCACCCACCCGCACCCCCGGGGGTCACCTGCAGGCCCGTCACTCCGGCGCGGCTGGCCCGCCCCCGCCCCTCACCGCACACACACAAATGGCGGCGCTGGGGCTGCTCCCCGCACGGTCTCAACAGTCAGTCCCGCTACAGAAAACCCGGCGCCGGAGCGCACCAGTGCGTGTCACGTTCCACACACAGAGGGGCGGCGGCCCGGCGGGGATGGAACCACAGCCCTGCTCGCTCCGGCGTGCGTGGGGGCCCCCGGGCAGTGCCCGCCGGAGGAGCCTCCGCCACCGGCTCGGCAGCCTCCCACCCCGGACACCTGCCCACGGCGGACACGGGACACCCCCGGGACTCAGCACCCCACCCCGTCCCGCGCGGCGGCTGCCTATGCCCGCGCAGAGGGCCGGGGAAAGCCCCAACCGTCGCCCGGCCGCGCGCGCTGGGCATGCCGGGAGCCGCGCTCCTCCCCGCCGCGCTGCCCGCCGGGAGCTGTAGTCTCCGCCGTCCCACGCCTCGCGGAAAATGGGGGCGGGCTCGAGCGGCTCCATTTTGCGCCCATTGGCGGGGCTGCCCGGCCGTCCCGCGGCCCCGGCGGCGGCGCCAGCGCCAGGTAAGGCGCGAGCCGCTGCCGTCGCCTCTCCCCCGCCAGCCCGCTGACCGCCGCGCCTCCTCCCTCCTTCCCTCCTCCCCGCCCGCCGCCACCGGCACCGCCATCGCCACCGGGGTGGGG
>VZTO01019087.1:31111-72509 GCA_013400615.1 Syrrhaptes paradoxus | reverse complement strand
GGCGGCGGCTCCATGGTGCCCGCCGCCCCCCCCCGCCCCGCAGCAACAGGCAGGACGAGGAGGAAGCGGCCCCCGGGGGTCCCCACCGGCCCGCCGCCGGCCTGAGCAGTGCCGCAGCGGGAGCGACTGAGCGGGCGGGGGGCGCCCGCGGGCCGCCGGCGATGGCGAACCAGCTGGTGATCCTCAACGTCTACGACATGGTAAGCGCCCGGCCCGGCACGGCCCCAGGGGCACGCAGCGGCGGCCAGGGCCGGCCCGCAGCCGCTGAAGGCAGCGCGGCCTCGCACCTGTGGCGGCGGGCGCGGGCGGCCGGCCTGGCCCCGTCCCGGGAAGGCCGCGGGGGTTTGGGGCGCTGCGGGGTTGGGGGAGAGGGCGGCGGGGAAACTTTTCCTGCCCGTCCCCGCGCGAGTTGGCTCCGTGGGGGCGGTGGAGGGGTGGGTGATGATTTGTGAGGTCTGTCAGTTTCTGTAGGTCCTTTGTGCCTTGCAGCCAAAGTTTGTGTGGTGCGGGCCGCGCCTGTCGGTGGCGGGTAGCTCCCCTCCCTGTCGCAGGGGAAACTTCCCCTGCCCCCGCTGCGAAGGGCAGCGAAACGTGAATTCCGAGCCCCCCACCCCGAGCTGTTCTTCCTCATCTGTTCGGGCCCCCCAGGGCTCAGCAGGGGGGAGACCCAGCCCTTGCTGCTCCTGAAAACCATGACAGGGGCAGATTTTCCAGCAGGACGGTGGTTAGGGATGACCCCTGTCTCTGTAGGGATAAGAGGTTTTTAGCACTGTGTCAGTAATGTTTTATTTCTAGACCAGAGTTTTTGAACAGCCTCAGAATGGCTGGAACTTGGGTAGAAATAAAGGAATTGCTCCAGCTCGATTTGCAGTCCTATGAGCTCAGCTTTCCTCTCTTCTGGGTAATCTTGCTGTGACACCTACAGCAACTGTTGTATTGTCGTATGTTCAGCTGGAAGCTGCTCAGATGCCATGGTAACAAATGAGGTGTAAGTACCTGCATAGAACAGGAGGTGTGGATAAGTAATGTTAAGAAAATATTATCCGATAATGCGTTTCAATCACTGGAAATGCAAACAGGTAGCACTAGTTGTCTGACCATGTTTTGAGTGTGCTGATAGAGGGACAGTAAGATTGCCAGCTAGCTTCAGGTAATATTGTTTGCATTAAATAGCTTATTTTGGACAGGCTTTCCCCCCACCACCATTTTAAAGTGAATTTTTGATATTTTAAAGGCTGAAGGTGTGTAGTGTAGAGTTAGTGACTGCTGGCAGAGAGAGAATGCAGTTTGTTTGCTTGGGAATCCTCAGGCTCTAATGCCAGAATATTTAATAGCAATTAATAGGGAGCTATCTGGCTTGAAATTAAAATTATGTATGAGATTATATGAACTAGCCTGATTATATTCTCTCACCCTAATAGTTACCATAGAAATCAATGTCCCTGTCAAAGGATTTCTTCCCCCCCCCCGTAGCTAAGTTTTGTCTCCAGCAAATATAACCTGTTACTTCTGCTTTGGTTTTCCCTCATTGTAGAGAATGAGGGGAGACTGGAGACAGGAGCACTCCACTCACTGTGATTTTTCTGAGAGAGGGAAAAAGAACATGTGATCTTTGCTCACCTTGTTGAGCTCATACATGATGCTGATAGGAGAAAAAGTCAGTGCTAGATCAGTCATACTAGATTTTGGGAGGGAAGGATGCTCTGTCACTTATGTGTGTGACTTCTCTGGACTACAGCTCAAAAATACATATTGGAGATCCGTGGGGGCTGTGAAAATAAAGGGGTTTACATCTATTAACTATAAATATTTGTCCAGAGAAAGGAGGACTCTTACATAAGAGTATCTTTGAAATCAAAGCTTGACGCGCTTCTGACTCACTAAGATGGAAGACCCAATGTTTTCACAAAGACTTGCTTAGCTGTGCAAAGTGTTGCCTGGGCCCAGTTCACAGGCAAGCTGTGAAAACTTAACAGAATGGACTGTCTCCTGTGTAAGTGCCTGCCTGGAGAGTAATGCTGTGGCCTCTGTGAGAACCTCCATTCTCCCTATGATGATGGCTTTGGTGGGATGTGACTTCAGCATGCCTTTTCTTTCTCTCTTGTGATAGTCTGCTCTTTCATTCACATGGTTCTCCTTCATCTCTTATTCCCTAGATTTCTTTGCTGCAGCCCATATCCTCCTTCCTTTTTCCTCCAGAGTTGAACTGATGTGATCAGTTTTACTCCAGCCTTCCTAGGAAGGCTGACAGTTGACAGGAGGGCAAAAAAAAAAGCAACAGGAGGGTCGTGCTTGTAAAAACTGGTGTCATACTTTTCCTTAGGACATGTTGAGGACTGATAGTAGTTCTGCTGTGATTAGTGGGGCTCTGCCTACATCAAGAAGTAGTATGGTCTCTAAAGCCACTATCTCTGGAAGGAACTTATTCCCCAAAAGAAGCAAGCAAGCACATTTATTTGCCGATGTTTGATTGCATGCAGGGATGGTTTTTGTGCACTGCTGTGCATTTGTGGTATTTGTTGAAGCTGTACATCACCACAAATTATACATAGTGTAAGAGGAGACCCTAAGCAAAATATTTCTATATCATACTTTAGCTGTTTGTTGTTTTATAACGATGTCTACATTATTTGACCATTAGAGAAACAGATTTCCTTTAAACTGGAAAGAAAAACTGAGGTTCCCACAGTGTCTGAAAGATGCTGTCAACATACATCTGTCCTCGAACTCTTTTGCTAAATGATGTCTCGGTCTGTTTTAAACTTGTTTGAAGCAGGAGCTTAAACTAAAGCCTCACTTTCATCTTGCATAGCAGTAACATCACTGCATGTAGAGAGACAGTCAACGATACTGCATTGTTGGGGGCACTAAGAGTGGGGGGCAGAAGAGAAGAGTCTTAATAGCTCTTTTGAAGATATTTAGTCATCCAGTCCTGCCAGCTGTGTATTGAGGCACTAGCAAGTTTACATTTTGTGTCACTTGGAGGTGGGATTTGGGGTTTTTGTAGTTTAGGTTTGGGATTGGGGGTTTTTTATTTATCTTTTGGAACAAGAGACCACTGGTTGACCAAATCAACACTACTGTAATTGCAGCAATCGCGTGAACAGCTTTATTTTAACTGGAGTGCTCACGGTAGCTTAGTTTCCCAGACAGCTGCTTAGGTATGCAGGGGAATACAAGGTGACCTTGCTACTGCTGAAACTGCTTACAGGACTGAGTTGGTTGATTTTGGAGCATATACCCTTCCATTGTCCTTAGCGCTTGAAAAAGTGAAAATCTGATAAAACCAAAGGGTGAGGAAGGGTGCATGTGTCTGTACTGGTAACTTTACTGAGAGAGAGAAGTTTAAGGGCATATTTACATGCTGCAGTTCATGCCTTTGAAAATCTTTTATGATCATTAAAAGGGTGGGGTAAAGACTTTGATACATTCTTTTGAGAATCGTCTCGTTTTAACTAACGGCTATTTTTAGGAGTCTAGCTTTTTTATGCCTGGAGTGGCATCCTCTTTGTTACAGCCGTATTTGACAAGGGAAAAATTTAAGTATTAACATAAATGAAAGTGCTGAAAATATTTTTGAAGCACTGGGATTAGTGTTTTTTCTTCATTTCAGTGACGTGCACATAGAAAAATACTTCTTTGATATTTTTGTTCTCATAGTTGCATTAAACATGAATTACTGTTTTACAAGACTGACTTATTGCAAAATATTGACGATACAGGCTTGTGCTTTTTCTATACATTCTACTACGGCAAAATTCATACCAAGACTAAATGAAGGGAATCCAGTTTGTGTAATGGAGACAAGGATGTAGCTTTTGGGATCGGTTTGGGATTCCAGAATTTATGGCATGTTACTGAACCAGCGAGCTATATAGGTATGATTTAATTGACAGTCTTTATTTTGTAAGTTGTATATAATCTTTTCAGCTGTAGCCAAATTCAGCATACTTTAAGTTGCACTTGTCCTGCATTTCTTTCTTCAGCGAGATAAAACACTTTGTGCAATAAGAAAATGTGACCAACCTTCCAATAGCTGATCCAGATTAAGTAATAATTAGGTATAATTACTGTTCCCAGGGGGAAAGTAATTCTGCCTTATTGAAATTCTTTTATCTTCAATTAACCTACTCTGTTCTTACTGAAAATATTAACTGAAGTGCCAGCTTGCTTTAGGCGCTTCTTCCAAAGCTGCTAACAATTGTTTGATTTGCCATCGGTGCTCAGTTCTTGTAGTCTAGTGAGCCCCGTGTATTCAGGTGGCACCAGTAAGGAGGAGTGCGTATTTGAATAGCACTGGACTTGCTGCACACCTTGTTAGAGCAGCTTTCCCTCTCCTTCATCTGTTTCTGTATGGGTCGAGGAGGGTTGGTGACCTGCTTTTCTGTCCTCTCCCTGAACCTTGCATTAAGTTTCACAGGGTTGTGGGAGGGCAGGAGCGTGACTAATTTTTGTCTTTTTCTTTATTACTTCCCCTGCTTATGAATATCTTGTGTAACTTTTCAATTTGCAGAGAGCAGCAATAACCTTGCTTGGTATTAACAGATAGGATGCATATGTGATATGTAGGTTATTTGAAATGCAGAGGCTGGACCCAGAGTTTTCTGGCCAAATGGGTGTCCAGGAGAGGAAAGGCTAGAACACTAGGGACCCACCTAGCTCAGTTCTAGATTAGGTTCATTTGGATACACCTTCTCATTAGGCAAACATACTCTCTTCTGTGCTGACAAACTGTATGTTGAATGTGCCTACTACAAATATAAACCTAAAGCTATTTTGAAATGGTCAGCTAGTAAAGTGTAGGATAGGACTGGCTTTAGAACAGGTTTATGTTGAAGTGACTTCCATTTTTCTGGGGGCTTTGATTTTGCTTAAANTTTTTTTTTTAAATGATTATTTTTTTTTTTTTTTTTTTTTTTTTTTTTTCCCCCCACTCATAAACCCATTACATTAGTTAGGTAGTCTCAACATCGTTCTCTTTCCTTCCACTCGTGGTGTTTTCTCCCTGTTTTATGTCTTTCTATACAGACTAACCCAATATATTTCTGGGTGTAGCTTGATCATACAGACTAGCTCTCTGCTCTTTTTTCTGGGGGGGGTCCTCCAGAAAAGTACTGCTAAGCCATTTAAATGGACTGAGGTGATAATTTAGTGTAGTCATCCATACCCTACTGGCTAACACAGCAATGCACTGACAAAGCCAGAAATAAAAGCAAAGGGTAAAGTTTGGTCTTAAGCAAAATTTATCTGTAGATCTCAATAAGCCTTAACTTTAAATAAATAAGGGGAGCAAAATCTGTCTTCTGTTAAGCCACAACTGGCTTGTCTATAGAAGAAAACATCAAATCCTCAGCATCTTGTTATCCAGATAGTCATTTGTGTCCTTTACCTGCTAGCACAATTGTGGATTTTAGGCTGCAAAAAACATGTGCTGACGTTTGGCAACTGGAGAAACTGAACTTGGGGGACCATTTATTTTAGGTTTGACAGTACTTAGAGTAAGGATGACTGTAGAAGCCAAATATATATCCATATCTGCAAATTTATAACTTTTGGCCTGACTTGTCCTTTTTGCCGTTTAACTTGTCCTGATTTTCATGAACAGCTTCTGAGTACAAAGTTTAGTGTATCACTTTTATTGGGAGAAAACGAGGTTTCAGAAATGCACATGATATGCCTTGATGTTTGTAATGGCCCTGTAAATTGTGCACCAACTCCAGCTTGCACATCTTAACAAAGTGTGATACCTGTAACCTTTTACACTTTTATCATCAGTTGGGCTGTTTTAATAGTGACTTCACATCAGAAAGCACTTATTATACCAACAGGTTGTATAAAGAAGATAGCTTCTTTTTCTTCCTGTTTGCGAAACAAATATTAATTTGCTGGGGGTAGTACCTTGGTCTGTATCCTGCCTGCCAGCTGACTTTTCAAAGTCTGCTTTGTCAAAGCTCTCAGGGGTGGCCTTTGGGACCAGATGACCCGGGAGGAAAAAATCTCACTACTGGAGCAATTGACAAAAATCACTTTTTCCTTGTATTTTTTGAGAGGTTTTTCTTGCTAGACAATTTCAGTTTTAAGAACACAATGGAGGTGCACTTTTTTTTTTTTGTAGCCTTTTAGGTTGCTTTTTAAATTATGTGTCACCTAAAAATTTTTACTGCTTCGAGACTGATACATTTTGAGGGTAGTGAGGGTAGCCAAGGAAGGACAGTAATTTTGCAGTTTTCGATTTGCAGAACTCTGTGCATCTTTAAGGTCTTGAGGGTGATAGTTAGCTCCTGATAGGTACTTGCTGCTGCTGCTTTTGAAAAAGAAAAGAGGAAGCACTGAGGGAGGGTTTTTCTTTTCCTTTTTTCCACAATTCACCCCTCTCCCTTTTTTAATAAATTATCACTTCCTGGTTTCCTTTTGGAATGCAGCTATTATCAGTTGGCTAAGATAGAAGTGATATATTGGAAACAGGTGTTAGGCTTCTACAGAAGACTTACACCTGATGTGTGGAGACACATCAGGAGCCTGGAGAGAGCTTAGTCTCTTGCATGGTGACCACCAACTGAGTATTCCAAGACAAAATATACTAAGGTAATTTCAGTCCATCATGCATATCTCTGCATGTGTCTTGTGCTCATCTGGTCATAAGCAAATTGTGGCCACTGCTGTAAGTGACAGTTGCTGTGTGTACATTACAGTTCTACATTCTGATGTTACTTTAAAAAAAAAAAAGTCCTCCTGTAAAATTACTGCAGTAGATTCTAGAATGTATCCCACCTAATGGAAAACTTAACAACCTGTAACTTTTTGAGAAATCAAAAGTTGATGTGGATTTCTCCCAGGTATGATCTCCTTGGTTGACAGACATTGACAGCAGGAACACATTGGAGTAGAACCTGATAGAATTAAATCACTGTGGGCAGTTGGGAATCTTAAATGGCATGTTCTGTTCCCATTAAATGGGTTGTGCAGGTTCACTTTGTGGTAGGGTTTTATGCTTTTGATAGGGGGGATGAATACATGTAAGTCTGCTATCAGAAGACTGTATTGGAAACTAACTAGACTCCTTTTTGTTTTCTTTCTTTTAGTATTGGATGAATGAATATACTTCTTCCCTTGGAATTGGTGTGTTCCATTCAGGTATAGAGGTATATGGCCGAGGTATGTACAAGGAAAACATAACTTACTCTATGTTCTGGTCAGTGTGCAATTTATTCAGATAGCCATAGAAATCTTTATTCGAGTTTTTGAAATAGCTATTGGTAAAACAAATGTATGCTTCACGTAAGCATGGTTGAATCGTGTTTCCTCAGTATTCTGCCAGCACTTAATGCAAGGGGTTAATTTTTAACTACAGAACAATAGTCCGTTGTAGATAGGCACCTAAAAGTGCGTGATGCTCAGGAAAATTGTCTATTCCTTATTGGTAGGTTGGTTTGTTTTAAAGAGACAGTTTCTTTAAAAGGCATCTCATGCATGCTGTTCACAAAAGATAGGCTTGTGATAAATACAGCAATACATTCCGATTTTGCTGGCTAGGTTGAACTTTGGGGAAGCAGCTTCCTGATCTGTTCAGGCCACTTTGAATCCCCATTGCTGCCAGAAGGTGTTTCTGAGCATGCTGTAGCACAGGCTCAGGTCTGAGGTGTTTCTGCCTAGCAGTATGATGACACTCTGAGGTGATGCTGTTGCTAAAAGTAGTCCATTTAAAGAAGAAAAATCTACTTCAGTTCTTTTTTTGGAACGTGTTTGGAGGTGAGAGGAAGAAGCAAAAGGTGCGGCATGCAATCCAAAGACCACGCTGTGCAAAGTTATCTTAAAGTATAGATGTTTCAGCTACTATAATTGTGACATTGTAAGTGGGTTTGCAAGTGTCATCAAAGCAACAAATTGACAAAATACAATACAATTAATGATTGTTAAATCTTTTTTGTGTTTCTTTTAATCCAAAACGGAAAGACCTGACTCTTAATAGCGCTGTGCCTGAAACTCAGTTCTTGAACTGTGCCGAATACATGTGCCTCCCTTCCTGTTAGGATTATAACAGCTTTCTCACAGAGCAGGTCATACCTGCTAGAACAATGACTTGCATTTTTCAAATACATCAAACTTTATTTATTAACCTGTTGTAAAATAGATTATCCACAAAACTGAATGCTAGACCTGGATGATGTGTTACGAGTTTTAAGGAAAGGAAGCGTGAAGTCATGCTTGAAGCTTTTTATTGCTCTCTGGGTGTGGCATGCTGTGTTATCTTACAGACACAGAAGGAAGCTAACGCACACCATGATGTTTTCATGTACTGGAAGTGCATATGCCAGCAGCTGTTATGTGCAGACTTTGGATGCATGCACGGGTTTACTTTCTTGTTATAGTAAAGAACTCAGGACAGTTGAACTCTTGCAAATCAAGACATTAAAAAACTTCTTAGGCCACTACTCGCTGTCACGCTTACAGCTGTAGTATTCACTGAATAGAAGTGCCATCAGACCTTTGAGGAGATGCAGTACTTTGAATCTCTAATCTATAAATACGTAAGTGGACTTCTGAAGGCCAGCATCTATAAAGAACATTGTTAGGATTTACGATTGAACTTCTAAGTCCTTGCTTATACAATGAAAACAATATATATACTTACTGTAACATTATTCAAGTTAAACCTGTACACTGATATAGGAAATTTCCTGTCAGTTTTTACTTGGGTTGACTAGTAACTAACAAAACGATTAATTTCCAGCTCCATGCATTTGTTACCCATGTAAATAAAATGTCTGGTTTCTAGTTTTAGATCCTTGTGAAGTGATTTTCTAGTCAGTGAGGTCTGCTGTTCTTCACTGTCGTTGTATGCCATTTTTGTTAAATCTGAGCTTTCTCTTTCAGAATTTGCCTATGGTGGTCATCCGTACCCTTTTTCTGGGATATTTGAAATTTCACCAGGAAATGCTCCTGAGCTAGGAGAAACATTTAAATTTAAGTAAGAAAGATACTTATTTTCTTGCTTTTGAGAAGGCATATTAAAAAGACAAGCTGCTGCGTTTATTTTTGAGGATAGAGGTGCTGAATTATATGCTACAAGTTTTCTGACTTTCTGATAAATTAGTGTGTTTTCTTTACTTGGAAAGGAAAGATGGACAGAGGTGATGAGGCAGTGAAGTATCTACAGCAAAGAACATGATTTTTAGCATACCATTATATTCCTTAAATGCATATGGATTATGTGGATTTGTGGCTAGCTTTTGTTATTCAATGAGGTAACTTTTTCAAGGTAGTGACACTTTTATTCAAACAAAAGGCTGAAAAATATTGCTCTTCAACGTTTCCTCATGTCTCTCTTCCACTTTCTTGGTGTGATTGCCTTGACCCTTCCCTGCATTACAAGCTCTTACCTGTTCTCAGCTCTCTCTTAGAAACAATATCCTTTGGAAAGGAGGGGATAATTGCATCCAGTGTTTGTCAGAGTTAAGTTGCAAAGAACTTAACTGAGCTACAGGTGGACAATTGGCAAGGAAATAATTTCTCATAATAAAGATTAAAGTGGTGCTGTAAAATGGAATAGAAAGAATCTGTGTAATTGTAGAGGGGCAGAAAGATCTCACCACTCACAGTGGGGTGCTTTTTTGAGCAATGTATGAACAATAATCCACCTGTATCATGGAAGCCTAATCACCTTGTACTCTCTCTGTTTCTCTTCTAGAGAGGCTGTGGTTCTAGGCAGTACTGACTTTATGGAAGATGACATAGAAAAAATAGTAGAAGAGCTTGGAAAAGAATTCAAAGGAAACGCTTATCACCTAATGCACAAAAACTGCAATCACTTTTCTTCAGCTTTATCAGAGGTAAACAAATATGAAGGTCTCTAGAAAGGTGCTTCCCAGGTGGCTATAGAGCGTCATCTCCTTCCTGTCCATCAGAATGTTTGGCCAATTTCCAACTTCCTATCTCTGTTACCTTGGGCAAATGTCACCGTTTTTCAGGTTTCATTTGTGCTTATGTTCAAAGCACAAGATTTTGCTGCCAAAAATGCTAAATATTGCTGTCATACGTAGTTTGTGTTTGAGCAGGGGTGTATTCCTAATTGAGAGACATAGTAAATAAAGTATCGACAGGATTTCAAAATCATTTCGGATGCTTCAGCGATCACTGCTGAAGGTAGAACCACATGTTATGGTTAGTAGTATTTTCTCGCAGAAACATCACGCCAAAAATAATTTTTAAAATTATGACCTCGTGTTAAAGAGTAACAAAGGCATTGAAGTTTCACAGACAACGTTAATCTTCCACTTGAGAGGCTTTTGTCAAGTTATTGTTCTGCCAGCACCTGCATTCTGGTCATGTAGATACCTGAGTGGTTGTACAACGTATCCGACTGTGGAGCTGGATGGGCTTCGCTTTTTCCTCTCAGCTTTATTTTAACATGACCAGTTTGCTGATATGGTGGAATGCCTGATCACTCACATGCATCAACACAAGGGAAAGGGTCAGGAGCAAGTAACCCAGGACAAAGAGGGGAAAGGCAGTTGTGATTTTTATCGGTAGTTGGCAATCTGTGCTTGTCAGAATTTATTCTAATGTTTCATTGAGGCACTCCAAAAAAGGGATGACTATTTTTTTCTATGGTAACCTTCCATAAAATTAAATTTTTATTTTTTATCTTTTAATAGTTATTGGCACACTTATTGTATAGCCTGTGTTTTGTGTAGACTGTTTGATCTTCCAGTAGTACTGGAAAATTTTATTCAGATGATGAGTCATGTGCAATGCTGGTACAAGTAAGTAGGGTGAGACACTGACAAAGCTGCAGTTGACATGAAACCTGGCCTATATGGCTAGGTTTTTGCCGTACTCTTCAACCACATGGTCATGTTGTTTCTGTTTTACGTCTTGTCCTATTTAGTGTTCAAATGACTATAAAACCAGGGATATAATTACAAGTAAAATGCTCCTCAATTATAGCAATGTTCCTATTAGCTATGATTTTCTCCAGATTTGCACTGGAGTATGTAATACCAAAAGTGAATATGGAGGTAGCTGAGTAAAATAGCTCACTCCTTGAATAGTGACAACAAAACCATTTAATGATTGATGTATGGTAAAACCAAGTATTTAATGCAGCTTTATGTACTTTGGAGGAGTTGAAACCAGCTTTGCATTCTATAGCTTCTCTTATTCCAGTGAACCTAAGTGTGTGTGCTTGGCCTGTGTGCTGTAAGATAGTGACGTCTTGTGCACAGTCATCAGAGGCCATCACAGTGAATAGTCTCATCTGTATGCATAACTCCACGTAACTGTAGCATTGACACTGTCTTTTTGACCACTTGATTTCAGAGTGCTCTTTTGTAACAGCGAGATTTCTCCTGCAATTTCTGTTTCTGAGGAATTAGCAGTGAATAGAAAGTGTACCTTAACTCATTTCTGTGCCTTTTGTAGAAGTTATTCAAAAAGAGTGAGGTGGTTAGGCTTTTCGGGACTTCTAGAAAAAGCGTGGAATCATGTGTCAAACTTGCACAGTGGAAAACAAGTCTTGTGTGACCTGAGATGCTGCTTTTACTGATGGAGAAAGCTGTCTTAGTGCAGCTAACGAGTATTTCTTGACTGGTGTTTGTGATACATAAATCATAAGGCTGGTGCAGCCTTTGCTTTTTATTTACAGCACTGTAGTTTTGTTACTGCTGAATCCAGAAGACAAGCTAATCCTTTCTTTTCTCTTCCCCCCTAGATTCTATGTGGAAAAGAGATTCCACGATGGGTGAATCGCCTTGCCTACTTCAGCTCTTGTATACCGTTTCTCCAGAGCTGTCTGCCAAAGGAGTGGCTGACTCCTGCAGCCCTCCAGTCTAGCGTTAGCCAGGAGCTACACGAAGAGCTGGAGGAAGCTGAGGATGCAGCAGCATCAGCTTCCTTGGCAAGCTCAGCATCTGGGTCTAGAACTGGACGCCACACCAAATTATAAGTCCTCCTCCAAAGTAACAAATGGTTTGAAATACTTCAGTTTAATCTCTCCAGCAATTGATTTCCTGACAGAACATGAGAGCTGACTCTAAAACATTGGTTTTATATGCAAAAAAAGGCTCTCATCAACCCCTGTTTCAGCTCAGGATGATTTATGTAGTGAAAAGAATTGCTGGGAGAAAAGGGAAGGGTTTTGTGTGAAGCCACCCTTTTCATTTTCACCTGTTCGGTAGACCTGGGTTAACTTAACATCTTGTATAAAGCAGAACTTAAATTATTTGTTTACAGTATTGTGTACTGCTGTTTACAAGTCCTATAAGGACTCCTGCCACCATGGAAGAAGAGAGAATTTGAGTTTGATTTAACTGCTGGTATAACTCAAAAGCAGTGGTATGATGCCCTGGATGAACTCTTCCCTTTGTTTTCAAGATTTAAGGCAGGTGAATGTTAAATTTCTGAGAAATGCCACAAACTGCTGAATACTATAGATGTGAACAGGGTACTGTGCACTTAAAGTGGCTGATGTAAACAGGTAGATTCCAGAATGTAGGGAGACTGGTTTTGTCTAAGATCTGTTATTAGAAGTATGACCTCTACATTAAAGCAACCGTGGATTTTTGCACATATGAAGGGAAATTTCTATCCTCATTACAATGCACACTGATCTTTTTTTTTTTTAAACTCAGCCATGTAGTTTGCATCCTATCTTCTGTCTGTATTTGCAGTCTACTTCAACTAGGATTTAGATATGTGAATATCATCTGTTAAAACCATCAACAAATTTTTCACTGTTTGCTTGACTTGATTTTAAACTTGTATATAAAAGTTAGTACTTGTATTCTTTTTTTTGTTTGTTTCATATAGTTTGGAATAGTATAATACAAGCCATTTATGGTTGGGGAATGGCCTTGCTTTCTGCTGCTGATTTTGCTTCATTTGAATTTGTAAACATTTGTGTCCTTTTTTTTGAGCTATAAATTACTGCCCAGTTGTGCATATCCGCACAAATTATAAGAGAAATCCTAAATTATTTTCCCACAGTCTCTGTGGCATTAACTTTCTTGTCAGATGTAATGAAGAAAAACCTGAAAATTGCTTATGCATCTGTGTGTTTACACAGCAGAACCCACTAATCTGCACACATAATTATATCTGAAGGTAAGAGATATTATTTTCTAAAACACAGAAGTATGTTTGCTGGTAGATTATAATTAGAGCTAAATTATAATTAGTGATCAGAATATATAATGGAATGCCTTATTCTTGTTCACTTACCAAGAGAATTAATGGTTCTTCCAGTCATTAGTGTAAATTAGTGAGGTTCTCTTGTGCACATAAGGATACAGTAGCACAAACATGAGGGAGGTGAGCTTGTGTATTTTGACAGACTTTCTGCCTTAAACTAACAAAAACCGTACCATCCGTAAATCAATCAGCTCACAAAGAAGTGTGCGTTACTAGAAGTATAAATGATTCTTACAAGCTTTATTTGCAGTCTGTTACTGGGTTTAGTTTTTCCATGAAGTGAAATACTGACTTTACAGTTTCTGCTGTTTAAAAGAAAAAAAATCCTCTTAGGAGGCAAGAATGCTTTATGTTATGAATGCTCCTAGCCATGGGTAGTTGGTGCCATTGAACCCCACAGGAAGGTGCAGTAGGCTGTATCGCTTAAGAATTCTTACGATTTCCAACTCCGACTCATGTTCGAAACCAGTGGAAGTTGTTCTGCTAGCATTTATTTGGGTTGAATCCTTTGTCAGACAGTCTTTTGCTCATCCTCTGTGATGCAGTGTAGATACAGAGAGAGATGCTCAGTTCTGGGGGAGAAAACCAAGTGAAACTCCTTCTGGAAAGAGTGGGATAATAGAAGAAGTCTCTTTAACTGTAGTTTGGTACGTGTTTTAGTAATCTCTTCTACCAAGTGGGAAATGCTTATGACTGACAAGTCTACCACTAACTACATTCTCTGGTCTCCAGAAGCTGGACATACTGACTCTCCCTATTGAGTGCTTTTTCACTTGAATCTCTGGATTTGAGTTCTCCTTTCTGTTTTTCATGTAGTGAAAATGAATATGGTGGTCTCCAGTCATCTCTCAAGCATTATAGAACTGAATCTCACACTACTTACAGCTAAGACAACAGGCTGCAGACAGGTTATTTTGTCTCTGCTGTGCAGCTGTGGTAGTAATGTGACTAAGTCTCCTGGCCAAGGCAGGTCCTTTATTTCAGCTCAGGGTTGAGGCCACTGATCTAGCAATGTACTGTAGCTTTTCCTAGGTTTTAGGAAAAATAAAATAGAATGAATTTTCATTGCTACCTAACTTCTATGTACCAAAATCAGCTTTTTAGGCTTCTGATATATCCAGAGCGCTAGGTCACAAATCTCTACACCTTCATTAACACACACAACTACAGCATGTACAATGCAAGAACATGACAGATCACAGCACAGTTTTTATTTAGACGTAAAACTGAGACTATTTTTTATAAAGCAGACTGGAAAGTTTGTAACAAAGACGTTAATTTTATTGGTAGCTGTACAGGTGAAAATACTGTCTTATGCTCCATATTTTTTTTTGTTTCAAAACCATCCATTTGTAAATCCCGTGAGGAAACTGACACCTGAACCCTGAAGGCTGTTGGGTATCATATCAAAGCAAGTGGTACTGTAACTTCAGTCGCGTGCTGTCAACTCAGCCTCCGCTGGATGCCTCCAAGAAGTCACCCTGCCAGTGGTTACTCCGATTTGTTAGCAATAGCGCAAGTTACCTTTCACCAGCATTACTGCCAAGCAGGGATCACTTTAGTCTACTAATGACCACACTGTGCTAGGACTAGAACACTCCAAAATGCTGTGAGAAAGCTGGACACCTGTGGAGTCTTTTCCATCAAAACGGGTAGAAAAATATCACTACTTCAGGGTTCTGCTCTGTTTACTTTCTCATTCTTGTTTAATTTTCTGTAAGATAGTACTTTTGATACGTATTATATTGTTTAACTCAAAGTCATATTATTTAAATGCCATTTTCTGTTCAGCAAGCCAAAAAATCCAATGTACTGTCAGTGTGCACCAGTAACTTCAGAGTGGCTTGGTAAAAACATAGTTGCATTACTTCTGAAATTTGCAATGCAATTCTGATCACTGTTGACACATGATAATTTTCACTGTCGAAGTTGGTTACAAGCTGAATATTCACTGATGCATTTTTGTAAACTTGTATTCAAGTTTACTGTGCTACATAGTATTTGTATAAAATTCAAAGAATTTTGACTTTTGTTACCTGTACATGGCAACAAGTTGTCTAGCATCTTAAACTTAAATCCATCAGTTTATTAAAAATACTTTTATAAAAAAAAAGACAGTTGGCTGTGTGTGTTATTCCCCTGGTACCTACAGCATGTTTTGTCAGTGCCACCCAAGCCGATCTTTGGTTTTGAAAGGTGCTTTGAAAGGATAGTAAAACTATCCAAGGGTTTCCTGTAGTCAAGCTGTAGGTTATATTCTGCCATGGGCAGCAGGAGCTGCAGTTTGGTTTGTCTAAGGCATTATTAAGAGTCACTAGTTTTTAATAGACCAAAATATTTGCAGATGTGGTGTGCTAACTACAGCTACTGTGGTATCCAAACACCCAAGGGTGCCTGGGCTATGTTGCAGGTATTATGTGCCATATTCTACAAGTTTGCTTGAAAGCCCAGATCTCTAGTCTGGATTTGCATGAGACTAAGCAGCCACAAGGCATGTGGGATCTGTAATGTCTGCACCTTGCCGATTCCTTTGAGCAGAGCAGAAGTACCCAGACTACGATAAAATACCAATGGCGACACCAGCCCAAGACGCTGCTACCCTTGCTGTGCCCGCTTCTGCAGCAGCAGTGCTGCTGACCCAGCCTGGAGAAACTCCCCTGGCTGGGTCAGGGCAGTTCATCAGTTGGGTTGCAGCACACCTGCCTGCACAGTTCTGTGGGGCTGCAGCAGTGCCTCTGCTCGAAGCTGTAGTCGCTCTGGGCAGCAGAACTGGTTCCTCCTTGCAGTCGCACTGGCTGTGGGGCAGCTGTGTGGTGAGCCAGCCAGCACAGCGAGTTCCCCAGACATCCCCAAGTGCAGGCACGGAGCTGGCAGCAGCCCTTGATGGACTCTGCCAGCATCCAGCGGTGCTGGCTCTGGACTTTGCAAAACACAGGTGGGTGCACAAGTTGTAACAGGATAGATACTCCTCTGCACATGCATGGCACTGATTAATTGGAGCGCTGTCCTGTGGCTGTCAAAGCTGATGCCCTGCCCCTCTCACCCCACAGCTGGGATGGGGATGTGTTTTGACATGCTTTGCGTGCTGAGCCTGGCATCTCTGTGTGCTGCTAAGGAAGACGGGCTAGGATGTGACTTGCTGGAGAAGCGGCCAAGATAGAGGTGTGTTCACTTTTCCAACTGCTGCTGGACCCTAATCACTAGCAAAGCTGCAAGAGTGTTTGAGGAACTCGTAACCTATTGAAAGGAAACTTGACTAACTGGACAGAGCTAATCCGTTAAAACTAATAACGTGAGTTCCAGATAAACTCACCTGTAGCATCCGATGGCTAAGAGTACCTGGCCAAGAGCGCCTATCCATTTCTAGGAAGGCAATCAATACACAAAATACACATTGCATTGTTTGTCAGTGGGTGAGTGGCTGAGTTTAACTGAACTATTCTTGAATAAATTTTCTAAACAAGTTTCTTCAGGCATACAGAGTTTATGTCAAAAATTTGTCACTGGAACAGCTTCTCAATAGTGCAAAGCTTTTTTATGGCTAAAGGCACGTTAGTGGTATCACTCCCACAAAATAAATGCTTTCTTTCACAGTGCTTCACATAATGCATTGAAAATGGCTATTGGACAGTTCCTGACTTTCTCTAATACCTTTTGGTTTGATCTAAATCAGATCATAAAAAAACTTGAACAAATTTTTCAATGTAACAACTTGTCAGGGAAGCTCATGGCCTTGCTTTGGGAAAGCAGCTGCATTCCACCAGTAACTCTGATTCCTGCTGGAATCTTAGGATTTCTTTTCAGGGAGCCTTCTTATACCTCCCTTTCCCCTTTACATGGCCTGAAACAAGGCACCCAAATACTGGGCTTCAAGAAGCCACGACTGTGTTGCTGAACTGTTCCTGCTGGGGCTCACCAGAGCTTGGGAAGAGGGTTACGAAGGCGTTCAAGCCATCTTGGATGAGAAAAGCTTTTTCTGCAACCATGATGCTGGCCTCGTCTTCTGCCCCAGGAGACTGTGAGGCAGCAGCAGGGGGGGTTCAAATGCACCTCTTATGGGGTTTGGGTCTGGTCCCAGCATGGTTGCTGGCATGGTCCATACAAGTCTTCCTTCACAGGGAGATAAAAGACATGAATCAGGAGGAGACCCTCTGCTCCCAGTGTGCGTCTGGGTGACACAGCAAATCAGTTTCATCTGGCTCCCTCACGTTCCCCAGGTCCGCACGGTCATTACTGTTAGCTGAGGCAAAGCTAGGACTTTCCTCCCAGAATAAGAATAAAGCCCCATTAAACCCACCTAATGACAACACAAATCATGCAGAACAGAAAATGGCTTGTGTTCCCTACTTGGGCTTCTAAGGCTTGCGGGTTTTGTTCTGGTTTTCCCATTCCTAATTTGCCTGTGGGAAACGCTGCCTCCCCCCCAGCCCTCCCAGCACAGGCACACAATAGCTGCTTGTTTTTTTGCCCAGAAGGAATTGCTGAGCCTTTAAATAGCTAGAATTAAGTTTATTTTTCTTCTGTACTTCAGCTCATTCATTACCACAGTCATAGCATCCTAAAAGTGAGGATTTCCAAGAGCACTGGAATTTCCCTCTTTTTTTTCCCCAAAAAAGATGCTCTGCATCTTTAATTTCATGCACCAGCACTGTTAAGAGTCACTAACTAATCCTGCAGTGAAGTGTCAGCTTCCAACAAATTAATTCACATACCATTAAGCAAATATGATCTGAATAGAGAGGACTAGCAAGAGCTGATGGCAATGTAGCTGGCTCAAATGCAACAGTAAAGGTCAATTATTTTTTATCTCAGAGACCTGGAAAGTTTAGTAAGAGCACTGAATAAGAACTGACGATAGGCGAGGTGTCCAGGTGAGCGGAGGCTGCTTGGGCTGGCTCTTACCTCCAGCATGCTGGAGTCGAGGGCAGAGAAACACCTCAGGGAGTTCCCCAGGTTCTGAGGATGCTCTCATTTCTGCAATTGCTTTCTTTAAGCTGCCTTGCCCTTCCAGGAGCCTTATGGCTTCTGTGCATGTTAAGAGTTTTAAACAAAGGACAGTCTCGGATGCCCAGACGGCTGCCTCTGCCCCGCAGCTCCCTGCACAAACGCTCCTCCAGTGAAAAGGCCACACCGCGGCATGCACACAGGGAAGCCACGCTTGTCCTGGGGACGGGATGGGATGGGATGGGATGGGATAGGATAGATAAGGCTCTACTGCAGGTTTTAGTACAGGGACATGCTTAAGGCACTCAGTCAATAACCTGGTTCATTTGGACAAGCAGCAAATAAGTAAATATCCCAGCTTTTATACTTTGTGAAGAAAGTAAGGGCTTTTCTAACATTTGCATAACACAAAAAGCTGCAGTTCTGCTCACCTTGCCATGCTTATATGAAGCTTGGAACAAGAGTTAAGGTGGAAACTGCTTTTTCTGTGGAAAACTCCTGGCTGTCGGGAAGGGATAGCTCAGACAAAGGACAGAGGGGGCCAAAGGACAGTCTCAAGTCACTTATCACTCCCATGGGTGCAGGGATTGGGCTCAGGAGAACACAAGCAAGCTAAGGCACATTCAGCTCCAGTAGCCAGACAAAGGAGTCACGGGCAGACAGGCTGAGACAGTGGGGGTGGCTGCTCTGCCCTGGGGTGCAGACGGGGCCCTGCCACCAAGACCATCCAAAGTGGTCGCTGCTCTTTGCTGGCTGTCACTGCTCTTTGCTGGCTGGAAGAGCTTACCCTCTTCCAGCTAGTTAAGTCCAAAAAGCACCCAGAGAAAGAACATCAACACTCAGCTGCTGAAAGCTCAAGGAAGTCCATGATCCAATTAGAAAAAAATTATATCGCCTGGTACCAGGAGCTAAGTCTCCTGATACAAATCAAAGTCTTGATTATGGAAATGATACAAGTCA
This sequence comes from Syrrhaptes paradoxus, assembly GCA_013400615.1. Taxonomy (NCBI): domain Eukaryota; kingdom Metazoa; phylum Chordata; class Aves; order Pterocliformes; family Pteroclidae; genus Syrrhaptes; species Syrrhaptes paradoxus. The sequence goes on along the minus strand of VZTO01019087.1, from coordinate 53,417 downwards.
TCCTGTGTCAGGTCCCAAGCAAACATCCACTTGGCACCACCACGTTTTGTGCCGGAGTAACAGTGCTGGTACACCTCAACCATCACCCAACAAGAGAGCAACTCTCTGTCCCCTCTTCTTGCCAATCTCTTCATGGTCTGTGGCTGGAAAGAGCACTCTCCAGGCAGGACAATTCAATGAGAACATAGTGCAGGCACAGACTGATGCTCACACAGCTTCGCTCTTCAACGCTGGTCTCAAAAGGCACAACAGTGTGTATGCACCTGGGCATTTAAAGAAGCAGGTAACATAACCTTAACCTGGAGATGCCAGCAGGCAAGCTGCTGACACTTATCCAGAGCAGATATTTCTGGTTGTAGTTCAGAAGAATTCCAAGAATATCTGTAAATTAAGTGCAATGCATATAGGACAGTTATTCTAAATATGCTTGTTTAACAAGTTAACCTATGGGGGTATGCCAGGAGCAGTGGAATAAATGAGTAAAGAAAACATGTCACGTAAGTGGGTAAGGGGTCTGAAAAGGAAAGGACACATGTACATTCAAAGCTAACCTTCCATCACTGCTGGTGCCTGGGAACGCCACAGCGGTGGGAGGGTGGGGGGAAGACATCTCGAGACCATTCCTCCCCCTGCCCTCCTCCCTGGCTGCAGGACAAGCTGCCCGGAGAGGCAGGACAAGTCAGGATGAGGTAGATGAGGAGAGGCACTGCACTCGGGCTGCTGCTGGTGGAAGAAGCCTGGGCCCGGGCTGTCCACCTCACGGCGAGGAGCTATGTGTGTGCATGTCCGTGTGCCAACAAAGGGAAGCCCGGACGCATGGGCCGGGGAAGGACAAGCAGGTCAGCGGCCTTCTTCCCTGTACATGCTGTGGGTCGTTTCTTGGTTCCCATGGAAACCAGCTGCTGCAGAAATGATGTTATGAAAACGACTTCCGAGATTAAAGCCAACAGATTTGCTTTGCTCTAATGAGAGCAGAGGGACTCGTCACTGTATTGCCCTGTCTGTGGTGTAAAAACAGTTTCAGAGAAGTCACAGGTACCCCCAGAGAACCTGCTGGCAGTGGGTGCTGCATCACCCGCCCCGTGCCACTGGGAGCCAGCACAGCCACAAACCCCAGGCAGGGGAGAGGATGAGGAGGAGGAGGAAGGAGCAGGGACTTCCAGGTCCCATTAGCTCCTTACAGGCGGGGTACAGCTCCCACCAGTACAGGAGGCAGTGCTGTTGCCATCTCTGAGAACTGAGATCTATTGCTCGCCCTGCAAAAGCCCCACCAGCAGAAGCAGCAATGTACAATCCCATGGTAAGATCCCCAAGAGGCTGCAAGGAGACTCTGCTGCAGCACCTAGAGTGGAAAGGGTAAAGGCAGCAATGGAGGGTTAGACACAAGTGCAGTCACTGCAAGGCTGCCTGTCCCTCTTAACCAAATAATGAATGAGGGACACTTTATTCAGTGCCTCCTTTCATACTTGACATGGCCACTGAGCAGCCAAAAATCAGTCTTGTATGAAGACAAAGTTTGGATAGGTCAGCTTTTATGTAAGTTGCTCTCAGAAATACATGTATTATTGAATAAACCAAAGTCACGCCTCGCAGAGAAGCTCCTTAGCAGCAAAGTAAGCCAGCCTTTGATGGAATAATTGGCAGAAAAACCATCCAAAATTTAAAAAGCTTAACTCCACTACATATTATTAATTACTCAATCAAGTTTCATTTGGAAAGAGTCCATGACAATACAAAGAGGTATTTAGCCTAGCAAGAGAAATGCCACAGCGCAGGTTAGGTAGCATGGTGGAGGCCTGTGGTCAATGCCCAGAACCCTTGGTGTGAAGAACAGCCGTGCCCACCACCACAGCAGCAACTCCATCTCCTGTGTAAAGGTGGCAGAACAGACATGTGCCCTGTGCCCTGTGCCTGTTCAACTTCCTGCAGCGCTGGCACCTGCAGGTAATCACTTCAGTGGAAGAACAGCCTTCCTAATGGATAATAATCAAGCAAATCAGAGAAAACATCTGGAAACAGATGCTAGCAGAGCGGAATTAATTTTTAGCATGAATTTTGATGTTTCTATAAGTTGCTCCAACATTTTACAAAAATGTATTCCAGAACACAGAAATACTGAAGGCAGCCAAATCAGACACCAAATATTTTTGTTCAAGTCCTACAAATGACAGCTGATCATGGCACTAACAAACAAGTGCTTGTTATCGAAAAGTTCCCATGTTCCTCCATGCAGTGAAAGCTACATGATCTTGGAAGCTTCCCATTAATATTTTTCTGCATCTCTGCTGTGAAATCCACTCAAAATGACTATACTGGATTACCCACGACCCCTTTTCTGGAGACACTCCCACAGCACAGCTCTACAAAACTTGAAGATGTAAAATTAGAAATCCTGGGAGCAATTTGTACTCTGTTGTGGAGTGCTTCATCTCCTTATGCAATGTTAAAGTGCTGTTACACAGGCCTCAGGAATATAAACACTAATTACTGTAGCCACGTAACTGAAGTCATAAAGAACTTTACAGTACAACTAATAAGCAATTAGATGCTAAATTAGGAAACAGAACATGATGGTCTATAGTCCATCAAAGGAGGAACAAAGCCCCGCAGAAGACAGATATGGTATTTTACGGAAGAAATGTGTAGCTCAGAAGTCTGACTGTGGCATTTGAAAATACACAGTGTGAACAGACACATATTGCCAATGACTTAATTTTACATTTATGCTTAGCCTATCAGTAAAGTGATTAATTAGCTGAAAAGAGCATGAGGACAGCAAAAGAAGAATGCATTACACAATGTATAAGGCAGTGATTAAATGTACAGAGAGTGGAGCTGTGGCTCGGGTTCTTCAGACTCAAGCTGCCGGCTGGTCAGGGCATGGCTCAGCTGCCTACACACTGGCACTGGGTCCCTCTTGCTGCAGCCAGACAAACATACAGTACTTTTCCAGCTGATTTATTACTGTCACGGGAGTTAACAAAACTTGCACAAACTTGAAAGGAACTTGTTTGGCATGGACAGGATTTGCAGGATTGAGTAAGATCTCCATCATGTAGCCTTTCCCCAGATTTCCTTCTGAACCTTCCTCCCAGCTCACGTCAGAAGAGGCTCAGATGTTCTTTGGAGCCTTGCCAGGTAAGGTGGAGGCTGATGTTAGGGAATCGGCTTTCCAGCCTACTACCTTTCTTCCTGCATGAGCAATTTGTCTCAGAGTACTCCACCTCCTCTGAAACTCACCCGCATGGGTGGCATTCCCTGAGAGAACAGCTCAGTCATTCTCCTGAGGCGCTTGCAAAGTGCACGACTCCACGCTTCAGCTGGCCCAGCCATGGGTTAGCACTTGGGAGCAGCCAGGAAAAACATAGCACCAGGGTGTTGCCTAAATGGTTAGGGCCAGAACAGAGTCAGGAGATGGGCCCCATAGTAAATAAAGGTCTTGGACAGCAATCAGAGAGGGAAGGTTTTGCACCAAACCAAGGACTTAGGGAGGAAGCTTGGTCAGAAGTTAAGCTGATGTTGAGAAGGAAGGAGCCTGGACAGAAGACAAGAAAGACTCAAGGAAACCCTAGAGGAATGAACATCTGCCTTGTAAGGACCCACTGAGTAGAGGATAGATTTGTTTTCAAAATCTTCTTTATTCTGTCTTACAATGTAGTTTAGAGAGTTTTGGTGTTAGGCTTAATTGCTTTTCTATTCTAATAAAAAAGCCTTGGACAGCCATGTGAGGAAGAGTGGAGAACAGCAGAGTAAGGTCGGCTCTGCGCTGGCTGATTCATCCTGGCACTGGCAGTGGTACTGGCTGCTCAGGGATGCGAGTCCTTACATTCCTCTTCGCTGTCAAAGCCTCTACTTGCCCCTGCAACAGTCAAACCCTCAGATCAGTATATAAATGCTAACGTCTGACTCCCAGATTGCTCAGCTGGTCTTTCTTACCTCTGTTCAGCCAAACACATCAACTTTCAAATCAATTTTCTGTCTAGAATTTGCTTGACCCACAGTCTCTACCGGACTGGAGACAGTGAGTTTCAAAACTGGTTCCCGGAGTTCCTTTTCAATAGCAGCACACAAAGAACAGGAAAATCACCCATCAGCCTTGTTAAGAGCATCTCGTGCAATTTGTTAACTGAAAATTGTCTGAGACATTGACAAATCCAAGTTGACCACACAGTGATAACTGAACTCTAAGCTGTATTGCAATAGCAGGGACTTTTGATGGTGGCACTGAACATTTTCTCTGTAGCTTTCTCTGCGACACCAAGGTGTTCTTTCAGTTCACTGATGCTGCCGTGCAGTTGCTGTCTTGTAGCAGTAAAACTGGAGTATCCTTAGCAATGTGAGAAGAAACTGGGACTGGTACATATGAACACAAGTTTAAGTTGAAAAAATGACACATATGAAATCCATTTATCCTGATGAGTGATAAAACAACGGAGGCATTTTATTTTTTTTAATCTGACTCATCATTCACTTCCTCTGTCTGAGGGCAACACGCAGCTGAGAACAACTTTGCTTTCAGTAACTGGAAGAATTTTCCCCCAGACAGAACTTCTCTGGTCAGCACCTGCTGGCACATAGCCTGCAGAATTTAAAATATGGTTTTAAAATAGTTTCTGAAGCAGGATGGGACCTTCAAAAAGGCAATGAAAGTGAGCATTTCTGAACTGATCAACTAAGTGTGGAATAAGAGTGTTACCTTCTAACCACAGAAGATCAGCAAAGAGATCTGTAGGAGGGGCTCAGCACTGCTGGGATGGAGTGTGAATGGTATGGGGGTACCAAGAGATCTTTGTGGTGTCCAAATACATTTGCTGACCACTTCTGCAACGACATGTCTGATCTTTGCCTACAGCTGCACACTTTGCAAGGATTTGTATTCTTTGGGGGACCTGAAAGGGGGCAGAGAACATGGTCCAAGGGTTGCTGATGGCCTCTCCTGACCCTAGATTAGATGGCTACTGTTTTGAATGGCTGTCCTGAACTATCCCGTGGAAGACAGGGGTGAAGGTATCTACATGCCTCAGTGCTTTTTCCTGCAGGAGACAAAATCTCTGAGAAAGAAGAGGTCAGTCTATCAGGACCCTACTGGGGAAGGAGTGTAGGGTATGTGCCATTGTGAAGCTGGCAGTGGAAGGATAGGTGATCTCTCCTGAGAGCTGAAAAGGGGCAAAGAGAGAGAAAGCTTTTGACCATGGAGGAAGATGAGATGGTTTCTTTGCTGAGAAGGTTCCTGAGAAGGTTCTGTCAAACCGACCAGGGCAGGACTCACCAGTTCCTACTTCTCCAACCTCTATCAAATTTCCCATCTGTGGCTGTTGCTTGCAGAGCCTTTATCAAGTTTCCCTCCAACCACTCAATTTCCCACCAACTCCTTTACACAGAGCACTTAAGCAAACCATGCACCAGTTCCTCCAAGCAGCGCACAAGTAATCTTCCACCACTGCTCCCTCCTGAGCAGAATTTACAAGCCATCCTGGCTACCTCCTTCTCTCTAACAGGCCTGTCTACCCACAGCTGGTGAGGGCAGGTTACCCAGAGCCCTGGAGACACATGGAGCGGTTCCTCAGGGCTCTCACGATGGCAGTCAAAGCCCCCAGTGAGGTGGTCACATAAGGAAAGTAAAAAAGGACAGAGCCAGCCAGTGAGGACACAACACGATCGGTGTATGTGTGTTAAAATGGATTCTAGAAACTTTCCAGAAACCAACATGTATTAATTAATGAAAAAATTAGATTTAAACAGCATTTATATAACTTCGCAGATTCTGGACAGTTTGTAGCCTACACACCTTTACAAATGAGCTAAAATCAGTCCATATGTCATTCTTCAAAGCTATAGACTGAAATTGTACAAGAATGTGAAATTAACTGAAAAAGCAGAATAACAATAATATAAAAAATTAAGCACTTTTCTCACCTGAAGTCTGCACAATTTTGTTAATTACCTGTCTTAGCTCTGGAGCTGAAATCACAGTTGCTTAAAAGCCCAGTGACAGGTGACAAATTGTTCTTAGCAGACAAACCCCTAGTAGCTAGGGAGCTGACGGTTACTGAGGTTTAAACAAAATCCAAATGCTTAAATTCTACTCCTCTGAGTACATAACAGCTCTGCATTTTTTGGAGAAAGACCTAATAAATGAAATGGTGAGGGTCTGGGGACTGTTCCGTGATTTGACTTAAAAATAACAGCGTAATAGTTGCAGTTCTTCTTAAGGATTGCTCTTTCGCCACAACTCGTCTGAGCAGATAGTTATACCAGTTATAGATAAGATTTTAAAGAGATCTCTAATGTGTTCCGAATAAATCTGAGGCTTGCCTGTAGTTAGGTTGGAAAAAAAATCAAACCCCAGAACTCTGAACAGCCTTAGCTTTTTAATATTTATTGCAAGCATTTGAAAATGATGGGGGATTTAAGACAAACTGCTGTATCACAATGTTCATCTTGATTGACGAGTTTAAAGTACCCTCACAGGAGGTACACAGATGTAAAAAGGAAACCATAAAATATAGGAATGTATGTATCGCTCCCAAGCACAAGGATGAGGTGGGAATCAGATGGAACCCACACTATTATCCAGAATCACATTACTGTAAACCCAAATTAGCACTCTGAAGGACCATTGATCAAAACAAGCACTCCTTTCCCCTCCTCACCTTAGAAATGGCCCCTCTCTGAAGCACAGGGTTTGCTGAAGCTTGTTGTTGAAGCTTCCTGCCAACATAGACTTCCCAAGGACTGGAAGAATAACTCACCCGCTGCCTCTGGCTGGTGTTAGGCTATTTAAGCTTTAGTGGACCAGAAAAACTAATCTATTAGACATCGATTATATCACACTCTCTAAGAATTTTAAACAGTTTATAAGCGGGGTAATTATGCACAAGTTTAGCTTCTGCTCTCAAACGTACTGAGAAGGCACTGGTCTGACATGCTGGGAAAATAGAACTACCAGCATGGGAAAATGTATGGGAAAACTACCAGCATAAATAAAGAAAACCTTTTCCATAGATCAGCAGCTACTTAATAGATGCCCACACCCAGGAGGCCTGCAATTGAATTTAGGGGACAGCTAGTGATGTCACTGGTGAGGATAATGGCACTGGGCCCTACACTAAGGTCAGGGAAACTCCCGAAGGCTTCCCCAGCAGCACCACCGTGCATGTGCAAGGGGAAGACAACTAACAGCTCTGTGCAGAGGGTGCACACGAATGCCCCCAGTCTACTCAGAGAGCTCTAGTTGCCCTACTATTTTCCAAAACTTCAGAGCACAGCTTATGCCCGCCACCAGATTCTGCTGACTGTCTTGCATCAGCTACTCTATAGAGTTCATTCGTAGATATAAGTGACTTTAGCCCAGCACCTGCTTTAGGCAGGAAATTAGGATCCTCCAAAATCACGATCCGACAGAAGGTCAAAGCCCTTAGCAGCCAGTCACCAACTGACTGGCTCAGCCTTGAGGCCAGGTCACAGCATGACATCAGGAAAAGCGCAAAAAATATGGATCTGAAAAGAGTAGCAACAAGATATAAAGTATTTTTAGTCTCTGATCGTTCTCAGAAAGCAGCAGAAACCACATCAGATACAGAAATATTTATATGCTAAATTAACACTCTGTGTGCAAGACATGAAGTCATTCCTGTCACTGGCTGAGAAAAACCTTGAATTCTTGCCAGGGAACCTGGACACCATAGCAGGACACCTGAGGCGCCTGCAAATCTGGAACAACTGTTTGGAAATAGTATCTTCTGCTTGACTTTGATCTCTCAAATCTCAGCCTTGCAGACTGGCTGGTTCTTCTGAGAGCCTTCTGAAGCCACAAGTTTTATTTCCTTTGACCCTTGCCAAAGGTGCGCTATTTTGAATAGGAGACCCTGCCCCAGCATACTGAAACCAGCCTTTGTAGCAAAATGAAAAAACATACCCTGACTTCTCTAAATGTCTTGATGTATTTTGGACGGCAGCAGTCTTAGGAGTATACTGTTACTCCCAGTGGAACAAAACACCTTGCATCTGGCAGGGTAGTAAGCATACAGTCATGTCACCAGACAAGGTGGCGTGGGGATAAGTCAGTGAAACCTACTCTAAAATCTTCAGTACTTGATTACAAAATTAAAATAAAAAACTTGAACCACTTACTTCCCCCAGAGGAAAAAAAGAAAAAAAGAAACGAAAAAAAAACCCAAACAAACAAACCCCAAGATATAATGAGATCTACCTGATGCACCTTTTTTTTTTTTTTCTAGTTGATACATGGCACCATTTCTGGACATCCTTCCCAGTTGTCTGATCTGAGTGTCTACTTGCAGATGCTCTGCTCTTTGAATGTGACTCCTCTTTGTCTGTATGCTGCTAATCATACATCTACTTTAACAGCATATTGCATGCAAAACACATCGTCAAAGTGGCTCCTGGCACACCGCTTCTCTCCTCTCCTACCCTTCAGTTCAGTGATATCATTACATTATATCACTGCCTGTGTCAAAAATGAACCAGTTGTCCAGACCATGGTACATTAACACAATACCACGGTTCTTTCCCTTCTTTGGGCTTTAACCTAGTCTTGGCAAAACCACAAGAGCCACAGTGAGTAATGCAAAAAGTTCATATAGCTAGTGCTGGATATACAGGGAAAAGTGTAAAGACAAGAGAAGCACACCCTGATATTTCTTCAGAATACCCTCTCAGCCTCCAGAAACTTGTGCTCAGGGAATTCTTATGCCCGAGAGGGTGCCTGAGCATTTAATAGCCTTCAACAGATTTTTTTTCCCTATGAATTTTCTAATTCTGTTGTGCTGTTTAAATAGCTTATTTCTCAATAAACTTCTTACTGGCACAACCCTGTTCAGTTTGTTATGAATTCCCAGAAACCACATCCCAAAAGAAACAAATACCACACAAATATCTTATTAGTTCTAGTCCCCACTTTTCCCTCAGGAATGAATAAAGATTAAGTCTGACACATTCATATGACAGACATGGAACGTGAGGCTCAGGGTTCATAATAACCCCCCTCCACACTGTTCGTGACAGAAACGTCAGGACAGCTACTGTATTTTGAAAAATTAAGATATGACATGGGAAGGGAAGTTTTAAAAGAAAGTTACATAAACATGTCAGGAATGACACAGATGGAAGTAAAGCAGCTCTGGGGCAAGAGAAGAGTTCCCTTCCTCCTGTTTCTATAACCCTGTGGTTACTAGATTATTCAGATTTGTTTCAGAAATAGCATATATATCCTAATGTCTTCAATTTCAGAAAACAAGTTCTACATCTTGTAAAGTTGCAATTTTAAAGAATGGACCAAAAAATGGCAGAAATAAATGCTACCATCATCTGCTTGAAGTGGATTACACTTATGTACAAGAAAGCTTAGTGTCTGTCAGTATTTGCCACTAATACATTTAAGACATACTTTATAGACAAAATAAAAGTAACTTACATTATATGAAAAAATGTGGTCAATTAAGAAAAACTCTGTTCTGTTTTTAGTCAAAAGCATTCTTAAGTCCAATTGCTGCTATTAAGTCAGGAAACTCTACATGTAGCTCTCTACATCTAACCATATAGCTGCAATAACCATTATGCCTTCTTTTTTAATATAAACCCCTCTTTCTTTTTGAATCAGGTGCCTGAATAAGATAAACAGATTAAAAGATCTGTCAGAAGAAATAAAACCATTAGAAGCCTTCCCTTGTTTCCTTGGCTTTTAGAGGAGTATGTTGAATTAAGTGTCTCTTATGTGCTACAGCTGAAAAGATCATTTGTGCAGGCAGTTAGGAGTAAGTTAGGCACAGTCAACCTACAGCAAATCTAATCAGCCAAGCCAACCCAGAATAAAACTGTCTTGCCGTTGAAATTGAATTTGCATTAGCACTAATGCTTGGGGAGAAAAAAATGATTTTTTTTTATTCAATTGTGTGAGCCTGGTTGCTGACTGCCTTGGCAACTGCAGCCTACACACGCTCTTTGTGCTGGCCCCGGCCCCACAAGGGTGGTCACTCTGCCATAACCTACTGCACAGTATCTCTACAGCTGTCATAATAATTATTTACCACCACAAAGCTATCAAAATATGTAACTCCTACACACTTGCATCCATTAACATACTGTTCTCCTCCTGAAGGACAAAAACCCTCATGACAACTGAGAGCACGAGCAGAATAACCATCCTCTTCCTGGCTTCTGGCAATTCTAAGTGCCCCTTGTTTTCACAGCCTACAAAATGGCATGTGGTCACCACAAGCAACTGCTTGGCTGCTATTTAAGTAGCTTCAGGGCGACCATGAAGACAGACAAAAAGTCCCACTGGACATCTCCAAAATTCATCTTGAAGTATGCTTCAACCACTAGCCCAGGCATCTGATGGCCAGCTACCTACCAAACAACATCTGCAACAGAGCAACTTCCTGAGGCACTTGATCTACATCTGCACTGCTCTAAAAAGACCGGCGTGTTTCTCCCCTCCCAATGGCCAGGAATCAGCTTTTTGCATAGTGTTAATTTTCAGCTGCATTACGTGGCAGAGCTCGTGGTACAAACGAAAGGCAGGATTGCACAGCAAAGAAGAAGATGGCCTGGACCACCTCTGGTGTCAGCAGCCCACCTCAGACCAGTTTAAGTGATGTGTGGAGCAGAATGGCAATGCAGAGGGTGGTTTGATACCAACAGACAACTTGCCACTAACAACTGCTACGGACAACTGCTACAGACAGGAAGAGAGCCTTCACCAACTGCCTGGGCAGAGGATGCAACCCTCAGAGAGATACTGAATTCATCTCACTGAAGGTTGGTTATCTGAAAGGTCTATGGTAGCCATCAACCTAAAGTGGTTACTATTCACACCACCTATTAAATTATTTCTTAGGACAGGCTGTCACATTGTTTGTAGGTGCTCACTTCTCCACATGGCTACACAAACAGCTTATGGTATAGGAATAACTTACATGACCAACAGGTGCTACAGGTAGGAAATTCCATGTTTGTGTGACGGCATCCTTCTTCTAGGGAGTACAGCCCAAACTGTTCCAGAAGTAATGAGATCCTTGTACGTAGGCTCAGACCTCTCAAGAAAGTGCTCTGTGTGATGAAGGAAGCACTGGAGAAGTCACTAAGCCGGGTTCCTGTCTGGTCCACAGCCCCATGTCCTGTACATGGTGGACTCCTTCCCGTTGCTGGACTGACAAGAGTCTTGCCTGGCCTGACCTTTAAACACTGAGGTGCAGGGTGATGGGACAGAACAAGGATTCCTGCTAAAGACCAACCCAAACCATTCCCAAGCTGGCAATTTCAGGATGGAGTGGACAGTGTCTTGGTTTCAGTTGAGACACGGTTACCTTTCTTCATAGTGTCCAGTGAGAGGCTGTGTTCTGGATTTGTGCTGAGAAGGCTGATAACATACTGATGTTTATAGTTGCTGCCACGACAGTCAAGGACTTTTCAGCTTCTCTGCGGTGCCAGTGTCTGCAGGGGCAGGAGAAGCTGGGAGGGAGCACAGCCCCAGTTACTAGCCTAGGATTTGACCTCAGGTCTAGGACTGAGACCCAGATTGGCCAATTATATATCCCACATCATGCGCGTTATGGAACAGTGCGTTACATAGGTGAGGCTCTGTTTGATAGTTCACTCTCTGTTGCTCTGAGTTGTGTCCCTCTGGGTCATTCCTCTCTCAGGGTCATCTTGGCCTCTTGGACACTCGGGCTCTTATCTTCATTCCAGGATTGTGATTTCGGGACTCTCCCTGCTCTGGGATCCTTAGCTGGGAATGGGATGAGCCTTGGTTACTGGGTGGTGAGCAGTATCACTGTGGATCACTCATTTGTATATTTGTATACATTATTATTATTTGGAGTATTACTGTACTTTAAATTGTTCTTATCTCAACCCATGAGTCTTTTTTCCCCATTATCGCTTTAATTCTCATCCCTGGGAGGCGGAGGGTGAGCTAACAGTGTTGTGGTGTTTTGCTGCCAGCCAGGATCAAAACCAGGACAACAGACATGCAGCTTCGCAGCAAAGGGTGCTACATCTTATTGATCAACACTAACAAAAAACCCGACTGCATAAACAGAGGAAGAGTTTCAACTGCTAAGAGCAAGCGTCAGCCACCACACTATGATGGATAAAATCGAGCTTGCATAGGCAGCTTCTGTGCATGGTCTCCAGCTCATGTAATTAAGTAGAGCAGGATCTTTCTCTATCAATCACGTCCTTTAGGGCCAGAAAACCAAGGCAGCAATCTCAAACATATATACATGGTGTCTGGCTGTATCCTTCAGGCAATCTGCACCGCGGGGGGGCTCCCATAACCTCCTTCTCCCACTCGGTGCGGGTCACGGAGCGTGTTTACTCCTCCTAGTCCTGTCACTACTCTCCCAGCCTTTAGCCACTCAGCTCGGACAGGCTGGGGCCCAGGCCATCAGGCCGCCAGCCCGGGCAGCGCCTCTCTTCGAGGATTTATGGTACAGCGCCGAGCAGGGGCCGGTTCTACCCCCGTGCTCGACGCTGTGTTCTCCGGCCAGCAGCGCCGCGACCCAGAAAGCAGCAGGGAGGCACACGGAGGACCTGTGTCACTCCCCCCGTGCATGAAAGGCCGAGGACACGAGTGACACGGGCCCGCGCAGCGAACACAGCGAACGCAGCACCCGGGCGCAGCGGCGGCGGGAGGCGCCGGCCTGCCCTGTCCCGCAGCCTGCGTGGCACTGAGCCCGCGGGGCGCTGCCGGCAGCCACTGCAGCGGNCAACCCGCGCTCGGCGGAGGCGCGCGCCTGGAGCGGGAGGGGCGGGGCGGGCTGAGCGCCAGCGCGGCGCTCCCTCCTCCCCCCGTGCCCCCGCCATCCGGCGCGTGCGTGCGTGCGTGCGCGCGCCCTGCTCCGTGACCCATTTCACTGAACAAAGGATTTTGCTGGAATCTCAGCGCTAGACCTAAAATGGCGCCGGCGCGCTCGCCCGCCCCCGCCTCCCCCCGCGGGCACCATAGAGATGGGGCGGGCCGGGGTGGATAGAGCGGCCTCTCCTCGTGCCTTCTCTATGCGGCCGTAGTCCGGGCTCGCTGGTGCGCGGCGGGGGCGGGGGCACGGGGAGCGCTGTCGCGTCATGGCGGACGAGGGCGACTCTGAGTCGAGCAAGGTAATGGCGGGGGGGGGGGCGGTGAGGGGCCCTTCCCGCCCCACGCGCGCGGCCGCAGCCCGCCCCCCTCACCGGAGCGCGCGGGCTGCTCCCCCGGCCTCAGGCGGGCGGCGGAGGGAGCCGTGACACCGCGGCCCCGCCTCGCGCTGTGGGCGGTGGGTCCCCGGTGGGCGGCAGGGCTGGGCCGGGGCCGTCATCCCCACCGACGCAGGCGCATGGAGCCTTTCCCGCGTTTTAACGTTTCCCCGCCCGCCCCGCTGGAGCGCAGCTGGCCCTGGGAGGAGGATGAGGCGGAGGAAGAGCTGTGCGGCCGCCCGGCTCCCGCGCCCACGCGTGTCGGTGCCCGCGAAAGCGGCCGGGGAGCCCTGCGTGGGGAGAGGAGAGGTTGTGGCACAGCAGCTGTGAGCCCCCGCGGTTTTGCTGCAGAGGAAATAATTAGGGAACAATACATGGAAACCGACGGCAGGACTGAGGCTCTGTAGGGCCAGGTGGGCGGGGGTTTTGTGTTTGCTTTTCCACGGAGCCCTCCACGGGCTCTTTGTGGATGAAACACTGTCGTGACACTTGAGCCTTTGTAACACCAGTAGTTAGCGGTGGTTAGAGTCCTAACAAATGATTTCAAGTATAGCAACAGGTGAAATACAATTTTAAAAGCGTGCGTCATGCTGTGTGGACGCAGCAGGGACACCTTAGCCAACAACAGCAACGTATCGAGTGACTTCTTCCATGTGAGAGTAGCTGAAATTATGCATTCGGAGGCTTAGACCAACATAGGCCAAATCCTTTTTGTCTTATTTGTACCCAGGGATTGTGTGGAAACAGCTGCGTGGTCATCCTTAGCGAACACAGATAAAGTTATTGGTGGGGGTTTCCGTACTTGTGTACACATCCAGCTGTTGTCAGGTGCCCGCCACCCCTATTGCCACAGCCGGACGTTTCACAATGGCTTGTCTCAGAGTTGTCAGCCCTCCACAAATAGTTGGCTGTAGCACTCCATCCTTAAAGTCTACTTTGTCCAAGTAGAATAGCTTTAAAAAAAATTAAAACCATTTAAAAATAATCTTTACAGATTTTAGTTGATGCATTTGTACATGTGGTATTTAATAGTCTAAGGATTTTAACACGATAGAACGAAGACAAGATCTCACGCCATCCCTAACAAAATAATAGCAGAAAGATGTGCAGATGCTTCTATGGTGCAGCCACCTTAACCCTGACCCACGTCACCTTGAGGCCTTTTTGTATGTAATTTCCCGCTCCTGCTTGTGGCGCCAACATGCATTTACAAGGATGTTTGTCAGGTGGGAAGTACCAGTTGTATTCAAGTTAGAGGGCTCGGGTTATGCAGAAACCAGTGTAGGCATCTCTGTAATGAAAAACGTATTTGTCAGTTCACAGTTGGGCTTATGAATGTCACATGTAATTAGTTTGAAAAATAAATAGAAAACAGATATAAGCTACAGTAGGTTATAAATGTGAGGCAAAGTATGAAATAATTTGAATAATTATTATCAGTAGGTTAAATTAAAAACTGAATGTGCTGTGTATAGAAAGTTTCAGTGCACAGCCTCTGCCTATACATAGGATGAGGTTAAAAATTACTGGTTTATAAATGGTTTTATTCAAAGTTTGGTATAAGGTTCTCTGCCACATGTGCATTATCTAGTAACTTCACTTTTTTTTAAAGCACATTTGCCTCTTGAGATATTACAATTACATGGCATAACTAACTGCATAATTGATTGTAACCGTACCTGTTTGTTGGTTTTGAACAAAGATCCTGGATTCTTAAGGGTTTTCTCCCTTTTCCTTTGGAGAATGTAAAGGAAAAAATGAAACGGTTCTTTCAGAATATTTGATAGAAAGGATGGATCAACAGGTTTGTCCGAAATGATGCCACCTGTGTCAATAGCTAACTCTTCTGAAACCATTCCTGATACAGCTGTGCATGTTCACTTTTCTTCACATATCACCCTGGAAGTAGGAAATCCTCAAGTGGTTATTTTTGACTGCTAAGATAACAAGCCAGTTTTACAATGGAGTTGGCATCATAGACTTCTACAAAAATATTTTTTTTAATTTATGGTGTGGTTTGTTTTGTTTTTTTTTCTTACAGTCCTTTAAACTCCTAGGATTTCTGGATGTTAAAAAAGTCCCATGTGCACGAGAATCAGTGCTCTATGGCTCCGTGGGATCTTTAGTTGTGGGTCTTGGACATTTTTTAGTAACTAGTAAGTACTTATTGCTTCTGATTTTTATTTGCAAGGAAAAAAATTCAATTTGCTGTTAGGTTTTATTGATAATGGGAAGTAATCCAAGGTTTTTTCTCTAATTTTTTTGAGGATTTTTGTTTTTCTTTCAGGTAGAGTTAGAAGATCTTGTGACTTTGCAGTCGGTGGCTTTATTTGCACAATGTTAGGATACTGGTATGTAAAACGCTTCTTGAATTTTGACAGACCTGTGTTGGCTGCTTTGTACAACATGATCCCTGTGTGACCTTTTACACTGTTTTTGAAACTCCATAAAAAACTTGCCTAGCAAAGTGTCCTCTTCCTTCTCCCTGAAATTTTTTTTTAAAGAAAAGTAGTTCAATGGCTTTGAATTTTTATGTTAGTATATTTTTTTAAAACTTGCTATTGTTCCTTGAATCCTAAGAGGTCAAACCATCCTGTTATTTCTGTCTGTCTTAATTCTTTCTCTTTTCCTTCACATATGACATACTTCTGTCCTAATTATAAAGGCAGCATACTAAATGGTCGTGAAATTAAGATCCAGATTATAGAAATTAGCATCAGACTTGTATATCCTGCTCCTCAGTGGCTGGATAATGTTTGCCTTAAAGAAAGAGCAGTTACTCTAGTATTGTCATTATGCATCATTTCATAATTAATTTTACTAGCAGTATTATATGCGGTTTCAACTTTTCAAGTCGCTGAACAGCCCTGATTTGATCCTGTCACTCATATAAAGCAGGGAATCGTTTTCTTTTCATCCCTTCCTCTAGGTTTTACTGCAGGTACAATTTGGCCCAACAGAGGATCCGGCAAAGAATGATTAAAGAAGGAATGAGAAACAAAGTTTTATTTGAAGGTAGTTCTCTTGATCCAGAAAGAAAACGAACTGGCAATGAAGGGAGTGATTCATAGTCTGCTATAGAGGAATCTGTGGTCTAATACAGCCTTGGGAGAAGGTGGTCCAAAAATGGCAGTCTTGTAAAAGTGTGAGGTGCGTAAAACTGATAAATCATGGTGGTTTTCCTAGCAAATCCAAGCAAGAAATTCATAGCACGTCTGTTAAGTCAGTATACAAGCCTTTCTTTGTTTAGCATATGTATGTATATGACTATGTACACAGATAGGAATGACCTGTTAAACATCTGGGAACTGATGTTTTTTGTTGCAGGGTCTTGGAGGATTAATGACAGGTTTTGGGACTGCTTTAACTTCCGTTATAAACAGAATGGTTTGTTTTAGCAAGTTGCAATTACATCTCGTTTAAATACAGGAAAATACTTTCATCAGCTGTTCTCTTGAGTAAATGTATCCTTCAGTGCTGCTATTAATTGTGCTGTTTGTGGAACAGGAATATTTAAACAGCAGGTGAAGGCTTTGCTTGTGCAAGATGTGTGGTATCAGTAGCCTTTGTAAGATTTCAGGTGCAGAGTAAGTTCATATAATTTATATACACTGTGAAGTTGAAGGATTTCCATCTTTGTTCTGTCTGTGTTAAACTAAGAATAAAATCACATTTCAGAAACAGTCTAAGAGTATGTAAGTACCTAATCTTTTTACTTGGATTTAAAATCTTGCTCTTCTGTTTAAGACATTTCTTTGCAATTGGTGGAAGGATAATTTACATTATTTGTAAGTAGCAATGGTCAGTAGGTTGTGGGTTGTTTGGTTTTTTTTAAGGCATATGCTCTACTTGTATATTTCACAGTCATTTTCAGTTTAAAAAAATCACTTTATAATTTCAAGAAAACCATCTTATTTGGAAATACAGTGTTGGGTCTAATTGCATATTGGTATAAAGGTGAGCGATGTCCTAATATTCCTTGCTTGCAATGTATTTTTTTCACAAAACTATTTATAGTATATTATGCTCTAAGGACTTTTTAGTCTAAAGGCATTCACTGAGCAAAAATAGTCCTTTCCCCCTACCCTATAGTTAGTCTGAGAGAGTTTGTGATCCACCATTAACTCAGGTTGGTGTGGGGAGGCTTGCGAATCTAGATGTAAACAGTAGCATTGTTCTACTTATTTAATTTGGAAATATGCTTGAGAGTGCTAAACAAACAAGCTATTTACACTAAGATAATTAAACTTCTATCCTTTGTGGATCAGCCTCTTACAAGAAAACAAACCTGTATACTCTGTTTCCTTTTTTTCCCTCTATTCTTCTTGTTTCTTCTGGAGGAGACAAGAAAGAGAGATTTTATGGAGGACATTAATTTCAATTATTTTATATGAAGTCTCCAGAAGACTTGAGTTAGCACAATTAAACATTTTCTGTCCTCACTGCAAAATCTAAACTCAGAAGTTAACTGGTAGCTAACTCTAATTCAGAAGAGAAAAATGTTTCCCCTGGTTCTGTGCTGGGTGCTTGGCAGGGAGGGAGGCTCCTTCTCTTTGGATGGGGTAGGAGGTGTTGCCTTGTAAAGCCCTTGGAGCAGCGGTGGGAAACTGAGCGAGCCATGAGTAAGGATTTAGCAAGCTCCTATTTTAACACATGGTTGAGTTCTTTCCTATCTGACCTAAGCAGGAGGTCTTTCGGCTGCAAGGTCATAGTTCACCTGGGGAGTTTAGGAAACAAATGCATGCAGATGAAAACTTACTCTTTGGCAAAGAGCAGTTGTAGAGAAAGAAGAAAATGCCGCTTTGTACTGATAGGAAAGAAGGTAACACGCATGTAATGGCATCCTTCAGAATGCACAAGTACTGTGACTAGGTTGAGAGAAAAGCAGAAGCATCATGATACTGTGTAAATGAAAAAATCTGGGGAAGACTGCAGCATTAGATCTTCTCCAGTGTTAATTGGCATTGGCTTAAGCTACTGCATTTAAGGATATTAACTCAATAGCAGCTTAATTACAGTATTAGCAATTCTGGCCAATAACTATGAAACTCTAGATGTATCTGCATTATGTAGATAACTGATCTGATACTTTTGCCTCACTGTGCAAAATGTAAAGTGACTATGCCAGATGTTAACAGAAGAACTGGGGAAGAGGCAACATGCAGGCTGGCTGACATGTTTGAGCTTTGTTATCTAGTGAAATATGAGGTGGAATTGAGCTAACCAAAAATCAGAGCTTTTGCTGAAGGCGGCAGGGGGAATAAGACGAGGAAGCTGTGAGCGGGACTCAGTTTGCACGAAAGGGGAGGGTCTGCAGTAGCAGAGGGAAGAATGCTCATGGTTAGACATGCAGGGGAAAAAGTCTGACATGATTTCTTGAAGCATTGGCTACAGCAGTTCCTGCGTCAGCTATGGAAAGTGGATTGAAAGTGACTGATGGGTTACAAACCCCTGTTGAACGGGTGAGGGACAGGACGAAACCCAAAAATCTCAAAGCGATTAGTTGTCATAAATTAGGATACATTCACAAGAAAATAAAAATTGTAATAACTTAATAGAAGTAATTTTAACACTTGAAAACAATATCCAAACTGTTTTTTAAATTAGTGAGCTGGATCCCTATTAATGCTAATTGAAAAAATCTAAGTCATTGCTGAAAACATGTAGCATATATCTGTGTTTTATTATCGGACTTGAGAACTTTAAGTATTGCTGCTGATGAGAGATGTGAAAGCTCTTGCTTTATTGAGCTTGAAGATATTCCTCAAATTAAAATGTACTAGCCAGTTACTAGAAAGGAAGGGAAATAGTAATTTTAAAGGTGTTTGGTCTTCAGCTTTCTGAATGAGCCGTAAAAAGGAGAGGATGAAATATAGCAAGTTTAAGCTATAAAGTTGCTAAAACTTTGTTTATTTTACTGACAGTTACGTTACTTGGTCACTAAGTGGTGACTGACAAGTACGCTTAGTTTTTATCCCTGAAGTGAGTAAAAACCTCCTGTAAAGCAATCTAAAACACCACCAAAACAAACAGATGGGTTTATGTCCCAATTCGCTCCTCCACACCTTCCTCTTCCCACTCCCCACAGTAGCGCTGCTCTTGGGGAAGGGTGTTTGCCAGCCCCCTCCAGCAGGAGCACACGCACAGAGTTCCTGACAGTGACAGGGGTGCATCACGCAAGGGCACGCGTCTTCCACGCCTTTCAGGAGGGAAAGTCACTGCCAAGGCAACGGGCAGAAAAGTGGCAATCTGAGGTGAATTGCCAACTCCATTATTAGAGATGTGTGCGTGTGATCAGATCGCCTCTGCTCTGCAGTGCCTTTCACTAAAGCGAGTGTAACGCTTCAGCCATCGACTGGTGTGACAGGCTCAAAACCCAAGAACTTTTTTGAAGCTGACAGCAGAGGCAATTACAACTGTCATCCCAAATTTGTCACTTAGGTCTCTACCCAGGCAGAAGCTTTTGGCAGATGCTGGCTGGCACTGCGTTTTGCAGGCTTCCAGGCCATTTTTTTCTGTGTGTGTCACCACCCACCTCAAGTCCTCGAGTGCTGCAAAGGAAGGCTCACATCCTGTCACTAACAAATGAGTCTGGCTTTTGGTGGAGTGATTTTTTAGGTGGGAGAGGAAGTACGTTGTTATTTCTGGTGTAAGCAATGCAGGTAACAATGAAGTACTGTGTGAATTCAGTTATAATGAGCTCCCAAGTGAAAGATTTTCTCCAGTTTAGTAGACTAATTCCCATACTTCTCTCATGCCTCTATCCAGGCATTTAGCTCAAGAGCTCAGTGGTTACCAGTGAAGGATGTTTGGTTTGCTCCATTTAAAGTTTGAAACAAATATGTTATTGCCTTAGAAAGCAGATCAAAACAAAGGTTTTACACTATGTTCAGATGATCAAGAAGATGATCCTTTTTTTTTTTTTAATTGAAGAACCAAGAATTAATTAAATCTCAGAAGTGGAGCTGAATTTTAGTTAATGTGACTCAAGGCTTTGGAACATACATCCTTCTTACACTAAGCAAGTATGGCTGCTAAACCTTCAGTGGGGGCAGGGGAGTGGGCTGATGAAGAGAAAGTAGAGCCTTGGATGAGGCGATTTGAGGAAATGCAGACTTTTATTCATGGGTAGCAGCACCCTAGGACTGTTTGTAGTCCCCCACGTTTTCATGTGCTCTCTATTTTTTTCTGTGTGGGCTCATAGTTTGCCTGAGAGCCCATCCAACAGTGGGTTTGCCTGTTCCTGCGGGAATAGGCCACAGCATCCTTGCATCTCCTTGTTGCAAAGATTAAGAGCAGTTCAGTTCTGAGGAGGATATTTTAATACTTCCAGCTTCTGTCATCTATCATGAGCAAGACTGCGTCAGAGCCCTCAAGTTTCCTGAATGTGCCAGGAGCCCACTGGCAGTACATAAAATGCACTGTGGGAGCAGACAGTTACCACTGCAGGGCTCTTTCTCTTTAGACTGCCCACAGCTCCAAAAATACCCAGGCTGTGTATTGTTGTGGTGTATTTAACAGAACCAAAGATCCCCCTCTCTGTCTTCATGCTCTGGAGAGAATTAAACCCATGCTTTGCTTATGTTTTAAACTTCTTGTTTGTTTAGTCAAATGTTGTTAGAAAGAGCAGCAGATGTGCTCTCAGCCAGTGTGACTTCTCTCCCTGGACAACAGATCTTCATCTCTCCTATTGATGGCAAGTGGCTTGAGATCAACTCTGATGATCATGGTGTGCATTTATCCATGAGATGTCTTGGCCTTCAAGGCTGCATATATGTGTGTGGCCGGCTTTTGGAGTTCACTTACAGTCTTTACAACTCTGGCTGATTCTCATGCTTTCCATCATCCAGGTCAAGAGTTCTCACTGCCTTTACCTTTACCAGGTGGCCAAACCCAGTGAGAGGGATCTTCCTCCACCACCTCACTGCGACACTTTGCACAGATGCTGCAGAAAAGGGATGAGAAATCCACTTGGCCCATTTGCCCATGGCTGCTTTTTCTGAGCAGATTTGCAGTCAGGGTAGGGTGCCCACAATCCCAGCCAACAGAGCATTTAGGATACGCTATTTCAGCAGTTAAAGGGAAGCTAACATCCCCTTCCCTGTCAGAAAACACTCGGGCTTTGGATGAGGTAGTAGCACCATTGCTGAAGGTGTATAGCCAATAAGTCATTTATTATCAGGCAGATATGTCATCACAAATAGCTGTTGCAGGAGCCCTTCATAGAGCCAATATAGCAAAAAAATTTCCAACAGCCTGTTCCTCAAAATAGAAGGGATGATGTTGTGTTCAGGTACCCCAAAGAAATCTAGAACCACCAGCAATTGTTACATGCTGTGCTTATAACACATTGATCCATCATTTAAAGCCCTTGATGGTCACCCTGAGGCAGCATGGGGAGGCTGTGACAGAACTTGTTTGACCTGGTTTCTTCGCTCTGATAGTATCTAAGTGCCATGTTCTTCAGTAACTGCCTACTTAGACTCCTGGATGAATAAAAAGAGCTTCTCCCTTTCTTCCCAAGTCTCACAAAGTCCCCGTGAACCACCACTGCAGAGGGTTTGTGCCCCCCACTAACAAGCACGATGGTCCTCTCAATCCCAAAAGCCAGTTGCCATTTCTACTCACCATACTCTTACATCACCATTCAGCTTTCTGCTGGGAACACCACACCTTGGCTTGTACGCCTCTGTCACCCACGTGTGCGCTCGGCATTATCCAGGAGATGCATCTCGAGGGCATCTAAGTGGGTCACAGGGTGACCACCTCCCACAGGGCCAGCAAACTGCTCCCTCAGAGTAACGTCCAGTTCAAGCAGAGCGAAGGATGCCCACGCGCACATGTGCAGGTGGACACACACGTGCAGCCACGCTCACTGTACTTCAGGAGCGCTCTGAGAACTGTGAGATGCCACAAACCACAGCCTTGTACTAAATCACATCCTCCGGGTACGGCAGCAAACCAACAAAATCCAGAGTTCAGTCACTGGTACATCAACACCACCACCCACCTACTAGTGACCTCCAGTGGGATCCACACTAACTGGGACGCTTAAGGTACAGCCACTGTTCAAGGGGGAACCCATGCACCCCTTCCCTTCCCCCACCCG
>VZTO01019087.1:1266-30836 GCA_013400615.1 Syrrhaptes paradoxus | reverse complement strand
GTCCCAATACCGAACCCTGGGGGACTCCACTAGATACAGGCCTCCAACTAGACTCCATCCCATTCACTACAACTCTCTGGCTTCTTTTCTCCAGCCAGTTCACAATCCATCTCACCACCCGATCATCCAGATCGCACTTCCTCAGCTTATCTGCAAGGATACTGTGGGAGACGGTGTCAAATGCTTTTCTGAAATCAAGATAGACCTCTCAATCAAGAAATCAAGATAGGTCCTCTCAATCCCAAAAGCCAGTCGCCATTTCTACTCACCATACTTTTATATCACCATTCAGCTTTCTGCTGGGAACACCACACCTTGGCTTGTACGCCTCTGTCACCCACGTGTGCGCTCAGCATTATCCAAGAGATGCATCTCGAGGGCATCTAAGTGGGTCACAGGGTGACCACCTACCACAGGGTCAGCAAACTGCTCCCTCAGAGTAACGTCCAGTTCAAGCAGAGCGAAGGATGCCCACGCGCACACGCACAGGTGGACACACACATGCAGCCACGCTCACTGTACTTCAGGAGCGCTCTGAGAACCGTGAGATGCCACAAACCACAGCCTTGTACTAAATCACATCCTCCGGGTACGGCAGCAAACCAACAAAATCCAGAGTTCAGTCACTGGTACATCAACACCACCACCCACCTACTAGTGACCTCCAGTGGGATCCACACTAACTGGGACGCTTAAGGTACAGCCACTGTTCAAGGGGGAACCCATGCACCCCTTCCCTTCCCCCACCAGCCTTCCAGCTGCTTTCAGCAGTAAAAATTTCAGTGGTTTGTTCTGGAGCTAGAGAAGGATACTTACACGTGGCGCTTGCTGGGTAATACACTTTTCAAGGCAGTATCTATAAAAGCAAGCTCATTCCTGCAAACTTCTCTTCGTTTTCTGTGCTAGGATCTGGCGAAATAAACCATTGGAGTCTCGTTTCCTTTCTGTGGGTGTTTCCTTAAAAGAAAGAACTAAGAAAGGACTGGCCAGCTGCCAAGGTGTGGAAGCACATGAATATCTGGGGGCTGTGCCAACGCGGCTGCTGAAGCAGTAGCAGCAACCCCCTCCTGAGAATGTCCGGCAGCAGCTGGGCAGACAGATTTTTTTGAAAGTGTCTCCTGGCCTCTACCTTCTCCACTGCCGAGCAGACTGTGGCGTTTCCTCAATGCTGAGCAGAGGCGGGCACAGCACGCTGCCCTGCGGACCACAGCACTGGATCACGGCGATTCCTGCCACCTCCTTTCTCTCAGAGAAAGCAGCTCCTACCGTGGCCACGTATGGGAGCCAGCCGGCCGGCTCAGGTGCTAGCAGCTGGTGTGGAGCTTGAGGCCCCTGCTCCACCCAGGAGATACTTCCCTTCTCTTTGTAAAAAAGGGGCAGGCAAGTTTGTACAAAAGCTACGACTAAGGAGTGCCTTAGGTATGGAAAACAAATGTGTTTTGTGACATTTAAGTGTTGCATTCTCTGATAACGTGAGTACTGAAATAGTTCTGACTGCGCTATCACAGCCGCTGTCTCTGAGGTCTCTCAGAGCAAATGGGGCAATACAGAAGGCATTTAACTTGCACAAGTAATTGATGTCTAATATTTCTTTTTTAGATGCTTGGCTTGCTATTTAACAATTTAATACATTATTTTTTAAAAATTAATAATATTATTATTATTACAGGGTAGCTGTTTGCATAACAGAGCGTACGCTAGAGGCTGGGAACCAGCTAGCTGAACAGCCACCCTGCCGAAGAGGATGGAACTTAGAGTGGATGCCAAGTTGAACGTGGGCCAAAAGAGTGTTCTCATTGCAAGTAAGGCTCCGTCTGGAAGTATGTGGCCAACAAATCAAGGGATACACTGCTGAGGCAGTGCATCCACTATTGCTGTCCAGCTTTGGGCCTCTTGGTCAATAGGGATGTTGGAAAACCCTAGAGGCTCCAGGGAAGGGCTCCCAAGGTGTTCAGGGACCTCGAGCTCATGACCTCTGGGAAAAAAGTGGAATGAGTTAAACTTGGTCTGAGGAGCAGGCTGCGGGGTGACCTAATAACCACCTGATACTATCTGCAGGACAGTTACAAAGATGGAGCCAAACTCCTCTTGGTAGTTGCAGATGATGCGGCAGGGATAATGCCCACAAACTCTAGCTTGGGAGGTTCGGGCCAGGCAGCAGGACAAACTGTTTCACTATGAGGTCAGTGCAGCACTGGAATGTGTTGGCCAGAGAGGTCGTGTAATTTCCGCCCTCGCAGGTTTTCAAGCTTCATCTACACAAAGCCCCGGCTGACACAGGTAGTAGTGCCAGTCCTGCTGCAAGCCTGAGGCTGGACCACATCTCCAGAGGGCCTGGAGAACATCTCAGCAACCTGCTGAGAGATGGAGAATCCACAAAACCCAAGGCAGAAAAAGCCCAGCACAGAGGACCACCCACACAATAACATCCTTTTTTGCTTTCAGGAATTGTGTCCCCACCAATGCAGCGCTCGCAGGCTGGGCTGGAGGCCCCACAGCACCCCAAGTGCTCTGAGAGCACCAGGGAGCACAAAGCAGAGAGACAAAGCATGCACAATGCGGAGCTGCCGGGCTTTGGGTATGTAGTTCCACTGCTCGCAACCTGCACGTGATGCTGCGTGTGGACCCGCCTTTGCTAGCTCAGCTGCTTCCGAGTCTTGTTTCTCAGCATGATGTGAGCAAACCTCAAGTGTCATTTCTTTCTGAAAAAATAACAGTAAATCCCTCCAACAAGGCTTGCTCACTTCCTCTTCCCCATCTCTTGCTACCTTCTTACAACAAAGACGAAAGTCCTTTTATAATACAAGGGCTTATCTTATCTACTTGCCCAACAGCCCCACAGAGCTGAAAGTTCAGCAGAGACTAAAGAAGAGAATTGAGCCTTTCCTGCCTTTCTCACCCTGTAAGCAATCAGTGGTGTTTTAAGTGTGCATTTACGTCCAGGGACATCTTCAGTACTGTTTTGGGCTTTTCTATTTTACAACTGCCCTCAGCATCTGCACCATGTCAGAACTCATGCTCCACCAGTGCTCCTTGCCGGCACAGACCTACCCACATCTAAGGCAAACTCGTTTTTGTTCGAAGTTGGTGGAAAACCTCCAGAGCACAGAGTGGCAGAAGAGTTAACGTAGGCTGATGTGACACAAACAAGGGCCACACTCAGACCAGAAAACATAAACTTGCATTTTCATGCCACATTACTTATCAGAGGTGTCCTAGTAAGCAGCCATCTGATCCTAGCTAAGGGAGAATTAACACTGAGAAAAACGAGTGCCTTTCAATTCTTGTGCGCTAACCAGGCAGCAGATTCCTGAATCATTTAGCGTAAATCGTGTGTAAAGCTCATCTGCCCTTAACTACCAAGTGGTAAAATTTTTCTGAGCATAAGAAAGGTTAAAAAGTGGCTGCGTTGTCTTACCCATAGTTTCGATTTCAGTAATTATTCTGCAGACCAGAGATTGTCTCCTAAACCAGAAAACAGAACAAAAAACTTGCTCTAAAGTAACACTCATATATCAAGTCACTCACAGGAGTAATTAGAAGTTTTTTTACATTTCCCGTAGTTTTTCTCTTCTGATGCTGACAATGTGTGAAGCATTTAGCATCTTTTTAAGCTACAGCTGAGTTTACATAGCAATTGATTCATTGCTGAATCTTCCTGCCGCTCCCAGTACTGGCAGAAAGACAAACCAAGGCAACCGCCAAATCCAGATTAATTACTGGCCAAGTCCCGATGTCAGCCAGTTCCCTGCAGGAGCTAGCGTTAGAGGGGCCCCCTGCACTCGGAGGAGACAGCGTGTGTGTGCCTCAGTCCCCGGGTGAAGGGAGAAAAGCTGCACAAAAGTAATCGCTGATCTGCTGTTAGGAGAGGCCTCCCCCCCTCCACCGACACGGCGTGGGGGGGTCTTTGTCTAGAAGAGATGAACTGTGCGTGACAGAGAGGCGCTGCTCTAACTTCACGACAGCCGGTTGCTGACACCAGCGTGGCAAAGCTGCTCTTCTGCATTTCCGCCTTCCTCTCAGCGCCTTTTTCTGACATCCTGGAACTCCACATCCTCCGCAGCACTTCAGGCTGAGACGGCTCCAGCCGTGAACCATGCTAGTTCACAACTACAGTCTGTGCATGCTGCTTTGCTTGGGAGAGGCCAACCCCTGGCAGTTACACATCTGCAGAAGTATTAAAGGACCTCACGTCTCTCTCTCAGTTTGATTTCTTGTGGCTTAGCTGAGGCTGCACTTCTAGAAAGCACTGGCCTAGTTTTCCCAAAGGTCACAAACAAGGAAACCTCTGAATCTTAAAAAATTACTTCATCACCTATTTCTGTGAAAAACATTGGTCAAGACTGTTGTAAGAGATTAAAATTAAAAGCTAGTGGCTTTAATAATGAAATTTTTTTAATGCAAGTGGCATGGACTGCACATGGCATTGCCAGAACACAGGTTTAATTCATTCTGCTATCAGAAAACTTGGGCAGAACTTCTAAAAATGTGTTCACTGATCAAGAATTATTGTGCAACAGGCACTGAAAGGAAATCGCAGATAGGTGCCATTTACAGTGAGCTCCTACGCAAACACGACAGGACTCCACACACTCCCCGTGCAGCGCAGGAGCAGTGCAGCACGCTCAAAGGGCCAGCTCATGAGAGCAGACCTGGGGTTTGGGGACAGGGATCTCGTAAGGCACCCCAGAGCCAAAGCCTGGCCCTGATGTCCCACCACCAAGAGTCCGTTTACAAAGGCTGTTCCCTCTCGGGGCACCCAGGACACAGCCCCCTGCCAATGCCACAGAGCATCAGGGCAGCACCAGCATGTACACTGTGTGTATCCTAGCGACTGATCCTAGCAACGGCAGAAACACCACTGGAGTATTTGTTTTGAAATGGGAGCTTCCTCCCAAGATGTCCAGCACGCATGGCCCCATCGTGCCATGCAGGGTGGCTACAACCTGTTGTGAGATGAGAGATGTAAGCAGCTTCAGCAGACAGGGCTGCAAGGAGATGCCACTAGCAGCCTGCTACTGCTAATAGCGGCACAGACATCGTACACCACGCTCCTGCTGCTAGTGAAACAGGTCCTAGTCTCTCCAGGCTTGTATTGTATTAAAAAAAACCAAAACAAAACCCACAGAAACCCTAAACAAACCTCAACTAGGAAAAAGCAAACCTCGTTTATACTCCTTCGGAAAATAAAAACCAAATGTGAACCCAAACCCCCTGTTGTGTATCACTCGTCTGCACCGTCCCTGCCAGCAGTGCAGCTGCTGCCATACGGGTACTTTCCCTCATGTAAACAAGTCCCAATAAGCTACACAGAGTTACTCAACATGACAGATGTTCAGCCCTCTCATTTTGATAACATACAGCTATACTTTCCTCACAGTTCTGTAACCAAAGTTTTCTATTGCCTCTTTTAAACACAAACTACAAATTTAAGTATTTTAATATTAGTGACTTTCTAGGTAATGGCTTTTCTATGCAAGTAATTTTCACATGGCAAGATAAATCCCTTCCCTGGGAATAACCAGAGGTAAGATAACTTGAGAGAGTGTCTCTCCTTTGGGGCTGGACCCAGGCTGAAGGAACATACAGCCTCCTGCAAGGGAAGGTCTCTGCTCTACTGGGGGAGAGGGGGGAAGTTGACTTGTGCATCATCTGTCTGAACTACTGCAAGCAGTGGTGCTTACATTGAAGCTTTTTTCAGTTCTGTACCTCAGACCACAGGCAGCAGATGGTGCTGAACATGTGGAAACCGCTTTTTCCCCTATGGGAGTACTTTTAGTAGAAACAGATACTCCTTGTTCAAGTGTAAAACAGTTGAAGCACTTCCTCTCACATGTGGCCTATGTGGCCTTTTTTTTTTTTTTAAACACTGTACATTGAAGAATTTAAAACAAAACATCCCAGACTTTTGAATTAAAATACAAGCTTTACAACCACATAGTAAGTGTAGGCTCTTATATTTCAGTTGAGACTATATAATTTTATAGAGTACCAAAATAAGCAAAGGATCAGCACTCCATACAAAGTGTTAGTTCTTGTGAGGAGGGTAGAAGGGAAATGGACTTCAATTACACTAAGCTTTTTTTCAAGTCTAAAGAAAATTCCATTTCAGCAAAACAAATCTGGGTTTAGATTCCCCACATTTCTAGTTCATTAGAGTTTCTTTAAAGACAATTTACAGTTTTCTCATTCAAAGTAAAGGGATGATTTAAAGCAATATTAACAAAGAGGTGGTGCTGTTAATGTTTAATGTCAATATGCAATGTCATCTACTATAAAGGCTGTAAGAGCAACACGACTTCATCTTTACTTCGGAGGACTATTAGAAATCGACTAACATTTGAGAAAAGTTTCAAGCACATTACCCAACTCTAGGTCTAGGCTGCTGCTGGTGAGCCTCTGCTAATCTGTACACTGCGTGAACTCGGCTGGCAAATCCCAACACCCAGAGGCTGGCAGTGACCTGCGCTTTCCCATGTATACGTGTCCCACTTGGAACAGTTCTCTCTCTCCCTTGTCTTAACGGCATTAAAATGCAAGGAAATTATTAGCTAACATTGCCACTACAATTTTACAAAAGCATAAATCTAAACAAAATAGCGGTTAGAAAAATTGAAGCTGTGTTCAACTCCAGGATTCATTCTCCATGACAACCCTCCTTCTGTCCTACTCCCTGTCCACTTTCTTCCCCTGCTCCTTCCCTAATGTCTATTTTACAATAAATAGCTTAAGTGAATTTACACGATGCAAGCGTAACCCAAAGACTTTTGCCCTATACATATAACCATGTTAAACTGTGAGATTATACATGTGATATATCTTTAACACAGCAACCACCAGTTCAGATTTTTAAAGAAACACAAGTATTTCAGCATGTACACAGTAATGAGTTTAAAACTGTCCAACACCATTGCTTTCATACATTCTCTTCCTCTTTATAGCCTTAAAGGGATTTTAGACCTTGATGGCAACAATCCCAAAACAAGAGTAAAATGAATTTATTTTATTGCAAACAAACGTCTAGAGTTAAATTTCTCCACCCACTTTCTTTAAAGAGAAAAGGAATCAGCAGCACTAAGCGATACACCCATTTGAGAATTGACATGATTAAAAATTAGATATAAAATGGGTGACTCACAGTTTAATTAGCTTACAAAATGGTGGAGTTACTACTACAAGCACACTAGGTATACAGTATTTTGTGGGGAAAGAGTTATACAGACACACAGCTAACTTCATATAGATCCCATTAGACAACTGGATTTACAACAAGTTTTTGTTTAATAAGAAATGGGCAAAGCCAGCTTCTTTTCAGAATCAAAATGCAGAACAAATGGAAAAGAAATTATGGTGGTGTACCTTCACAAGTTTGAGCCTCCACAAGTAATGCAACCAAGTTTTACAAGTTTTAAGAGCTTCTACATACACTCCACCTTCACTACTTAGCCCCAGGTTTCCTCTTTGCCCCCAACATCTTATTGAGTTCCAAATGTTACAAAAAGTCCTAGTTATTGCCAGAAACTTTTACCTCCCCTCCTCCCCTCCCCACCCAGAAGCTTCATAGAGATGATGGAGTGTAATATGGAGCTTTACATAATCTCATAGTACTCATGAGGGCTACTAAGGAGCCTCTGTACGAATCTGGTTGCTGAGATTTCTGTTGTATTGTGACATGACTCGCGACTGTTTCTTAGAAATTGGGGGATGGGGAAAAAGGAGAAAATTCTTTAATAAAAAGACACCAGGTACAAAGCAACATTTTACTTTTGTTGTGGTAAAAAAAAAGTCACATTTTACAGATAAAATGTAGAACCCTGAAATACTGACACATTCTCTTATCGTGCACAATGCTGAGGTTCTCTTACGAATCACTTTAAAACTGCAATTAAAAATGTACAAAAAAAGAAAAGAAAAAAATCAACCCACAAAGCTTCTAAAAAAGGAACCCGCAGGCACTTCCTCTTGTGGAATGTTTAAAAAGTTAGCCTACTAAAGAAAACAGTCGACTTCTTGTGAAGGTTTTGGAGAAATATGTATCAGTTCATTTATTTGGGTATTCAATAATATCCTTGGTGATAATGCTGACTCCATGGCTTCTGACCCCAGAATTGCTGCAATAAATGGATAAATAGTTAATTTTAACCTGTAATCACATAATGGTTATATTTCTTACAGAAAAATAGTGTTTAACAAACATCTAGTTCTCCTGGAACTTGAGAACATTCAAGTCCTCTCTAATAACAGCAAGTTCCTTAACAACCGAAGGCAGTTAAGTTCACTTCACAGTAGTAATGTGAAGCCAAATCCTACATACCATTAAAACTGATAAGCCACAGGTGACATTTGATATGTCAAGACCATCAAGCCAGGCTAAGTTTTGCACAGAACACTATTTATAGTGATATTACCTAGCATTAAAAGATTCTGCTATCCAGTTTTCATTACACATCAGACAGCATTTAAACATTCAAGTTAACAATAAGGGAAAAGGCAAAAATATTACTACTTACACCCTGCTGCCACTGGTTGTAGCCCTGAGATTGGTTTTTGTAGCCACGATTATTTCCCCTTCCTCTGAAGTTCTGCAAGAGGACAACAGTTTAACTACTTCATCTATATGGATTTTTCAGAAGTGTACTTATAGCCATCTTCCTACTACAATGAAAACTCACAAATATCTTTCAAATACAAGGTATCAGGCCTCTGTTAAAAAAAAAAACCAACCACCTCCCTGAAAAAAACACTAAAATACCAAAAATTTCCCCCTCCATGCAACTCTCTTAAACATGGGGCAAGAACCTCAGAATTACTAAACCAGGTCAAACTGTTGTTGCAAGTGGTCTGGAAAGTGGGCTAATCTAGTTTTGACTCACCCTGTTTCCACCTGCTAAACTGCATCAAGAAAAAAATACAAGAGCTTGCCTATTTTTAGTTAGGAAAGGCTGTAGTTGCTACAAGTACATGTTATCTGGTCGGATAAAAGGATATGGGTCACACAACTGAAAACAGAGGAGCTAGTCCACAAAACTTCAAATAAAAGTTATGTTACAAAAAAAGGGACATTGACACTAGCAGATAATTTCCTGTTTGTCAGTATTAGACAAACCTGAGCCAGGTTTATTAGCTTGGGCTCCATCTGCTGGCTCTTCAGTAATCCAAATTATGTTTTCAAATACTTTCACTGATATTCCATCAGTTAAGACCTGGGCTGGCATGTCTTTACTAGTTGCGTTTGATACCAGAACCCAAAACAAAGACTCTCTCCAGGGCTATTTCCAGAAAATTCCCTAAGCGCTTGAAAGATACACTTTGACTGTAGAGCCAAACAGTTAATACTACTTTGAGGAAAAAAAAATAAAATAAGAAAAATCAAACACAAGCCTTCATACATATGCCCTAAAAATCTTCATCTTTAGCAGGACAGAGGTACAGTCTTAACATGGAACGCTCACATCAGCACGAGAACTTATTCTGCAACATTGAGAGCTGTGGGCACATATGTTAAACTGGAAAGCTAAGCCTTTCAGTGTGGGATTACTGCAGTATCACAACCAAGTCTGTGACTATTTGCAACCACCAAACCTTTCAAATATCATAGTCCCAAATACTGTAGTTCAACTAATAAATTCTTCCAAAAGCATCACCTGGTTGTAGTTTCCCCTGTTGGGCATTCCACCTCTGTTATAGTTTCCTCTGTTTGAGTAGCCACCTCTGCTCGGAAAGACAGGGCCACGAGGATATGGGTAGCCAATTGCACCACTGCTGCCACCGCCACCACCGCCACCTCCACCACCTCGCTGAGGCATGTTGCCTCCCCTCCTGTTGTAGCCTCCACGATTGCCAGGGACTGCAAGGAGAGAGTTACTTCAATCAAGTAACTGTTAGGTCTGAAGTATTTCTTACATGAAGATCATTGTTCAAAATATGATGGTATAGAAATTAGATGTCTAAATTCAGTGCAAAAATTTCAATGCAAAGATTAAGTCATCTGGTCAGAGTGAAAAATGGTGATTTAACCACACATTACCCTCCCATCAGTACAGCCTGGTACACAAGTGAACACCAAACCTGACAAAAATTCAAAGCTGTGCCTCAAAACACATGAACAGTGTAATCCCAGATTTGGCAATCCTCACTTTTAAAGGCAGACAATTAACTTTGCACTAATAAACTTACTCAAGTTGAAATCTTGGCTCACCTCCTCCTCTGAAGTTGCCCCTCATGTTGAATCCTCCACGACCTCTCTGACCCCTATTAAATTGATTTTTATTGCTCTTCTTGTTCTTCTTTGAGCCAGTGTTCTGTTTCTTTTCCGGTGGAAGAGATTTCTTACTTTCTTCTTTATATTGTTCCAAAAGCTTCTGAGCTTCTTCTTTTTGCAACTCTACATAGATTATTTCATCAAAACATTCTGCTACCTCTGGCAGTGTGAAGTTCCCTATAATTGCAAAAACACTGAGTATTCAGCATCTACATTCAGCTGCAATCAAAGCCGCAATTTAATCACTTTTCTCCCATTCTTCCTCCCACCCCCTGCATTCCCTCAGCGTAGGGACAAAATTATATAATTTGAGCATTTAAAAAATGTAACAGTGACAAAAGAAATAAACAGGTCTTCATGGAGTAGCCAGTACTGTTCCAAACCTTGAAAACATTCTACCTGTATCTTTCGTTTTATAAGCCTCCACTCAGAACACCAGTTTCTGCCAAATATGTCACTTATATAGGGCACTTTATGCCAAGACAGCTTTGTGCATCTGCATGAAGCATATCAGCATAACTGAGTAGTGTTAAGGACTGCAGCAGAGGGAACACAATATAGTGTTGTCCTACAAGTTACAATAGTCTTCCAGTTTTGCTTAAGTACAACTGTTTAAGATAAAGTGATTTTTTTAGACTTCACGTTTACTTAATCCTTTAAACAGATACTCAGCATCCTAAAACACAGTATAGGATTATGTTCCATGCCTTTCATTTTGAGAACTGCATGCTCTGGAAGATCTTTTCCCTCCACCTCTGCCTTCTTTTGTGTTCTTTGCTTGTAGTCTTCATCTTTTGGGCAAACAACAACTGCTTTGCGCTGGAAGCCTGCAAACAGGCACATTTTTCTCCTCTGCGCAGCTGCAGACACATTTGTCTGAAAAAAATGCAGTAACTTACTACACGTAGCTGTCATTGTAAGAGTTAAGGAAGTCAACTTATGGTGTATAGACTTCACCTCTACAAGAGCTTGCAATGAAGTTTACAAATAACTGGACATAAAGATGCTGCATAATGCAAAGTTACGAGCTCATATCCACGTGTTAAAACACTATTCCTCCCACATCCCATAAATCCAGGAAAGTTCAGACAAGCATTTGTAGTAATATCAACTTTGTGTCCCCTGAATGAGTAGTAAGTCAGTACAACTGCTATTACAATGTAACTTTAATCCCATTTAATTACTGCACTACAGCCTATAACAAATTTCTTTAACCGTTTTTCACTGAAGCTTCTACCTGATCCAAAATGAAATTCCGCTTCTTACGAGCTGCAATCTCAATGAACTTCCCAAGACATTGTGGAGCTCTCTGCAACAGTGTGTTAAGTTTTCCAGTGTCTGCCATCTGCCGCTTAAAACCTGCAACCTACAGAGAGATTTCCCAGAGTTAAAGTAGCCGTGATACACATGGCTGACCTTTGCTAAATGTTTTTCACTGTGATTCAAGGATTGTTCAATTCAACGCCATAGCTACAAACTCACAACTGAAATTCCCAAAGCCTCTGTAAGACAGAGCTTTATGAACACAGAATCCAGGTGAATCAATACAGCTGAATCTAAGGGATAGTCATCACATTACTAATTCAAAGTTATCTTCTAAGGACAGCAAGATAAAGAGAAATATGAATACTCCAACAGTCAGCCACAGTTGACTATTTCTTATATAGTACCACAAAAAGCTTCAGAATCCTGCTGTGCCATGTATGAGTAGCAGCTCAGCAAGACAGAAATCTTTAATGGTCACTAGCTAACCAGTAGCAAGTTTCTTACATTTTTTTGATACAAAAGAACCCCATGGCAGCCAAAGACCTTGGATTTACAGAAGGTCTTTTACCTAGGAACAAATAAAATGTTGTATCATCACTTACCATCATTTTGTCCATAATAGTGTTTGTCCCAAGAATGTTGTATTTCCCAGGATTTGCTGCTGCATGTTTGGTAACCCATGTAGTCTTGCCAGCTCCAGGCAAGCCAATCATCATCACCACCTATGACAACAGGTCCTATGCTTAGAGACACTAGTTCAGAGATTTCTTCAATGCACAACTTAGACCAGCAAGCCTAATGGAAACTGATTGGGGGTGTGAACAGTCAAAGTATCAAAGCCCCCAAACAGAGGTCAGAGAGTTGTGTAACAGTCTGCTTAAACAAACTCCTACCACCTCTACTCATCTATCTCAACAACTTTTGAGATTATCAACAAGAAACTTACCTCACAATCTTTCTTTTGCTCAGGTCCCTTTGGTCCTCGGACCCTATCCTCCAGAGGGACCTTCTGGATGAAGGTATATTCCTCAGGTACAGGAAAGTAAGGTTCCTCCTTCTGACCAAAGTTGAACTCAACTGCACAGTTATGGCAGAGAACATGTGGGAAGAGTGGCCGCCCATCAAGAACCTCCTTACTTATTTTGAATGCAACACCAAGCTCTTGTCCATTCTTGGAATATGAGAGTTCCACTTCATCACCATCAAAATTCTGGTTTTCAAACAAAGCATTAGTTTGGATAAAATCACTCACTTTCCTCGATGAAGTTATATTAGTCATTTCAGTGTACTGGCTATATTCAACCAACTTCTCTAACACTGTGTATCATAAAGGAACTACTTAAAAGTTTTCTCTTAAAATACAATACTGTCAATGATAATCTTGTTCACAATGTTTTTTTTAAAGGCTTTAAAGACATTTGTCTGTGAATATGAAATTTTACCATGTTCACAGCTGTCACTCTTGATAATACCTGGTGTTTCTGCCTCCTCCCTGTGTTAAACAACTTGTCTTGCTCCAAGTTTTTATGTATTTGCTTTACTGCTTCTCTCAAAGCAGTCTAAAAACTCAAGGATGTTTTTCCTCAGAATAAAATATAAGTGATAACTTACAGCAAAACATCCAATCACATCATTTTCATCAAACTTCTCACCAAAGTCTTCAGTCTCACAATTGCATGTCTTTATTCCTTTTAGAGAATACCCATAAGAAAATTCTTCTTCACCTGAAGAAATAATTTAAACTTATTTAAAATAGGCATTTTCACCTAACCTTTTCGAAATACAATCACTTTAGAGCTACTTAAGTAATCTGCTGTTCAGAATGTTTTTATTAATGCCAAAATAAGCTGTAACCCGCAACAGTTACAGCTTGTTTCCATATTCAAGAACTCGATACTCTCTCTTGAGATGGAACAGCGGCATTTTCCCCCATCCCAGTTTTAAAAGCCTTATGCTGCTGGTTCCAGATTTATGTTGATATAAAGTTTAACTGCCAGATAAACACATGACCAAGTATTTTTTGAACTCTGAAGACCTGATTACACACTGGTATACCTATTATATAGTTAGTCAGAAAGGCTTCTGAATTTAGTCCCCAGTAGCACTTACCCCTCCCCATTTTAAAGGGAGTTTAGCAGACATTCAGACAGCTGAGGATGAAGCTGCAAGGAACAAGCTAACAGGAAGTGTCAAACACGAGAACTCAGGTGGAACTTAAGTACTTAACTAGAAAACTGCTGCTGATGTCAGAACATACCAATACATACACATTTCCCACAAAGATGTGTCTCAGCAACAGGCATTATAAATACCATTATGATCAGTTCCCATGTATCTAATGAAGTTGCACATCCTTCTTCCTAGCTACTTTCAGAGATGAGGATTCTCCCCCCAGGCTAAAAGAATGACAATGTAGTTATCCAGGTGTTTTTCTTCACTGGTTGAATCCTATATCACTCCCTGCCCTTTAAAAAAAAAAAAAAAAGGGGGGGCAAAGAAACCCTCTTCATGATACTACATGAAAAGCAGAAATCCTTAATCTTGTCAGGTCTTCAAGAATGTTCTCCACAACCCATACTAACGACTTCATATGGTCCCAGTAATAAATTTTGCACCATGACCAGGGAATGATTCAAGTTAAGACCACTTTCCACAACACACAGACTACAATCACTAAGCTTTTTCCATCTGCTTAACAAAAAACTACTTAGAACTTCAACCACGTAGAAAATAAAAAAAATACACAAGTAATCAAATATTTAAGTCTTACCAAGCAACATTCCACTTGTGTTCAGTGACCAGCCAACTCGTACTTCATGTATGTCAATGTCTTTTGTATACAGGTGTTTAACAGGAATCTTTTCTGTGACCTATTTTTAAATTATTAATTAAAAGGTACGTAGTATTTATTAGACACCAACAAGATGGAAACACAAAGGTAACATCTGAAACCTTTACACTTTGGTTAAATCTTTACTAAGGCTGAGTAATCACCTTCTGCAAAAATAAAACATGCCTAAGTATGGGAAATCCCAAGCCAATCACTAAAGAGTTGCATCTCCTGACTGAGCAATGGAGATACAAGATACCATATACCTTCAAAGCACTTACTCATAGCAGTTCCTCTCAGTGGCCAAAGGCCTTAATCCTTTGATACTGTATTAAAATCAAACAAGAAGATGTTTATGTATTTTTTAAAAATAATCACCACAGTTGGAATTAACAGTAAATTACTTTGCCAAAAAGTGTAGTAATGAATAAAAAAATTGCTTTACATAGACTGAGGAAAATATTATACTCACTCCTTTCCACAATAAGCAGACTTGGGCAAGTTGCCAGCTTCCAAAGAACATAACCAGACTCAAAAAAAACCCACTTAATGCTCTGGAATCCATAGGCAGTCAGCTATTTTCTAACTGCCTTTACAAATTTCACTGAACTGAAGTGAAAAAACAGATCAGAATCCTACCAGTTTCCACAACTATTCGAGTCAGGTGACCACGGTGAAACGGATTTGAAAGTGAACAGGGCAATAAATACTGACATCCATTTCTTTGGCCTTCCAAAGTTATAGGTACCAACAGGCACATAAATCACTTAATGCAAGGGTGTGGAGAACAGGGTCACCACCCACTCCTCATGGTAGTGGTTATATTTGAAAGTATTAGACGAAAAGATCAGAGTAAGCATTTATATACGCAGGTACATCACACGTAAAGAAGGCATCACCAAGTTAAAAAAAATAATAATAATCAAGCATTTTGCCTCCAGTTATTCTTTTGTCAAACAAACTGGAGAAATCCATTTATTATAAAGCTGATTCTTACCCTTTAACAGAACTCTTGCTCTTAAAATTCAAATACTTGCTAAATACTCCCATTCATTGCATACACAGGTCAGAATAATTCAAGGGGGAATAATTCTGGAGGTCATCTAGCCCAAATCCCTGCTTGGAGCAGGTCAAACTCAAAGACTATGTAGGAACAGAACAAAGGACTGCTGGAATAGTTTATATTCTTTTTTTAAAAAAGCCAACAGTTCTGGTAATCTTCAGAAAGTACAAGCAATCTTCTGACTCACAAGTATCAAAATTCTCCAAGTGCTGATGAATGAGGTGCCAAATAGAATTATTGGTTGAAAAATGAAAGTTACACATTCTGGGCAAATGCAAGCTGTTAGGTTTTTTGTTGTTAAATGGAAGTTCTTACAGAAGAGGAAGCAGTTTTACAAACTCAGCCATCTTTTATCAAGAACAAATTCACAGGCTCATTAAGAGAAGGCCTTCTGAAAGTTCTGTTCACCTGAATTAGTTTCAACTAAGTACAATATTATATTTAATCATGCAAAACAGTTTCCCATAAAACATTATTTTAACTCACCTTCATCTCAAAGCAGACTTTGCCTTTAGAAACTCCATAGGAGGCTCTCCCTCCAGCCCAAAGGAAAGCAAAGCTTTCCATGGTCAGAGAGGAAGCACTAAACCGGTCTCTCGAGATTTTAAAATGCAGGTCACAGTTATCTATTAACATAAAAATCATTCTGTTTACTCGTATTATGAAATAAGGTACAGCTGTTCCATTTTATGCATTAAAGGTGATTTCAGATTTCAAAGGTGATTTTCAAGACAAGCTGCTAGCAATAGCTCACCCCCTTTCAGGAAAGCAACTGAACACATGCCTAGACAGAGCTGCAGGTTGAAGCTCAGCCAAAATCTTAGGAAAAGATAGCTACCAAGAATAATTTTCAAGGTGCCATCTTCACTCCTGTCACCACATTCCCTCTAGTTTTTCCATCTGGTTAGAAACCTGAATTTCATCTCATCTATTTGAACTTTTTTGTCAGATATCCAAGATATTTCCATCAATATAGAGCAAAGGAATCTGCATTGCACTCTTTGCTAAACACCTAAGCTAAGTTGTCTTAGCTTTGTGCCCAAACTTAAGGGCAGCTGAGAAGTAAACAGGAACACAAGTATTTTTGTTTAAGTACTGGAAGTCTTTGGTTGATATAGTCATTTAGCAAGTCCAATTACATTAATCCAATTAAAATAAAGTCAGTTAAGTCAAATGCAGATAGGTTAAGCACTGAGCATAAGAGAGCCTACTTCACTGAAGAAACATTATCTGCACTATGAATTCACCTACCGCTCTAATAACTTAAATGGAACCTTTGTTTTGCAGACATCTCCAAAGCTGCACACCATGGAATTTCAAGCTAATCTAGTAGGTTTCAAAAAGACAATGCAAAGTGGTAACATGAGACGCAGGATATAGCATTTGAATTCCCCAAAGCAAGGAATCCACAGAGGAAACTCCAAACCTACTTGGCAGTTGCTAGTTTTGCTCCATTTGTGTAAGCAGAGCATTCTTCTGCCCTAGTAAAAAATCTGCATACTGCCTAAGCATGCTAAAATGCAGTCTTCCCTGCATTACTGGTAACTCTCATGCTTGATATCTGGTTCCATTTACATAAAGCTATCTCCAGTTGCAATTACAATATCTGTGATGCAAGCGTTTTCTAATTAGCACTTAACTTTTATTTATTGCATGAAAACCAGACAAAAGCATACAGATGAAACCCACTAGATTACTTTTAGAATGACAAGAACACAATTTGAAGTTACAGCTCCCTTGTAAGACATAGGTAATAAAAAGCACTTCGGAGTGCTAAACCTCTTATATGTCTGGATCATTATGGTCCAGAAAAGAGAGCGCCAAGTTGTTACACAATTCAGTCTTAAAGCTGTATTTCATTCTGATCTCCAAACAGTCTGTTGACACTTCAAACTAAATCACAATGTTTGTCAAGTAACAGAACTTTTACTAGAAATAATAATGAAAAGTATCTACTACTTGGTTATTGGGAAATCAGAAGCTCCCACAAAGGTGGCTACTCACCAGGTTAGCAGCTAGAAACTTGAGATTTAGTTATCAAAATGTCAAGCACAGCATATTCAGCAATTTACATGGCTGTGGAGTAATACCTCCTTCAATTTCACAATATTTTTTTAGGAAACACACCTGGAACTACTAGCAAATATGCCAGATAATGCCAAAATTTAAGCCACTTTAAGAATACAACAGGTTAAGCATCACTTATTCAAGTTTTTTAATAGTGCACTAAGTCCTTATACTTACCCTCCAGAATATATGTCAAGTTTACCCCAGCTACAGTACATCACAATAACAGTAATATTTATCATCTGCCTCAAAAACCCACCACTGTTTTTAGGTACTTGTAAATTTCTATACCCTTCCAACCAATTCTCTCTGCCATCCCAGTTGCACACATCACCCCAATCCCCACCCTGCAAACTCCCAGATAGCACGAACAGGTCATTTTTCAGGAGGCCTCACCTAATTTTTTTTGTTAAATGTATCAGAAAACATGAAGAAATATTCCACTGGTTGCTATGTAAACAGGGTCTCAGCAAGTTATGCAGGAAGCTCACTTCACAAATTGCATTACTGTAACCACCTACACTATTGACTCTCAGAAATTTCTGAAGTGCTATATCATTAGTTCCTCAAGCTGTTTCTAGGGTGTTCTGTGCTCACTCTACACTTGGCCAGCTTAGTTTCAACACTGCATCAGTGCGTTGGTTAAGATTTCTTCAGAAAACTCCGATATCAGACTTCATGGGAAAACCAAGCTTACGACTGCTAATACAAAGATCTATACATCCTGTTCTTTTGTGTACTAAAAATGGGTGCAAACACTATTTCTAATTTTTTTAAAGTTACTTGGTAATGCAAGTCAACAAATGTATTCAACCCATATTTTAGAAAGTGTGGTTTTAAGATTAAAAGCACAATGCCACATCTCTCCAGAGCAGAAGAAATAATGTTTACTCACAAGTATCAAGACAAACCACTGTGTCATCAAAATGTTCATCTTCTTCTTCAACAGGTGGTTGAGGGGACTTGGCCCTGAACAAAACAAAACCAAAAAATATTAAAGCTACATGTCTTTTCACACTGTTAAAATACGCATTTCTGTACCTTACTTTTAATTCACAACACATTGCCCAGAATCAAGTTTATCTAACCATTCTATGATCCTATTTACCTGCTGTACTTGTTTTCCTCAATGTATTCAAAATATCCACGGCCATGGTCTTCACGTGGTCTCTTCACTCCCCTCTTTTTCTCACCAGGTTTCTGTTCCGTTTTAGCATCTCCTGCAAGAGAATGATTTAATTACACCAAATAACTCTGTAATAGGGAATAAAATCCTACATAACGGTCCCAGCACTGGAAGCTGCAAGAACCTACAGCACGACAAAAGCAACACCACTTTGAAGAATAATTTTGCTTTGCACAAAGATAAATCCCCGCATCTCGAATTTTCTCAAGACTCAAAACTCGTCTGACAAATCATCTCTGACCCGAGACAGAAGCGGCCCGCACACCACGCAGCAGCTGGTACAATCCTCCATGTTAAAATTCCGACAGAAAAGCCAAACTGCTCCCGACAGGCCGGGAAAAAAAAAAAAAAAAATCGGACAAAAAAACCCCTCCCGCGCGCCCCCCCTGCGAAGCAGGACATTCCCGGCTGCCCGCAAGGACACCGCGCCAGCCGCACGACTGCGCCTCCTCTCGGCAGGCCGCGGGCGGGAGCCCCGCGTGGGGCCGCCCGGCCGCCTGCAGGGCAGGGATTCCGCCTCCTCCCGCCTCCATTGTACCAGGCCTCCCCAGCGCCATCCCGTGCGGCGCCCAGGCCGGAAGTGACGTCACGCCACCCAGCGCTCCTCTGCACAATACAGCGCGCCCCAGCGGCCCCTCCGCCGCCACCCCTCCCCCCGCGGCCCGCCACCGCGGCCCCTTCCCCGCGCCTCCCCCCCTCTCCGCGCAACGGCCCCTCCTCCTCCGCCCCCCCGCCCGCGGCGCGGGGCCTGGCGCAGCGCCTGTGGGGAGCACGCGGTGCTGCGCGGGGGGCAGTGGAACCCCCTTCCCCCCCCCACCCGGGGGGAGGCGCCGCCGTCGCGCGGCCGCGAACACCCTCCCGCGCGCGCCCCGGAAACCTCCCTCCCTGGCCGTTCTCGCCCTCTCCCCCCCCTCAACGGGGGTTCCGTGGGGGGGGGACCAACGGCCCCCCTTCCCGCCGCGCAAACTCACCCCCGGAGGCCTGAGCCCCGGGGCGGCCTCCGCCACCGCCACCTTCCGCTTTCTTCTGCTGCTGTTGCTGCTTGGCGGGGCCCGCCGGGCCAGAGGGGGCCGCCGCAGGGGGCCCCGAGGCGCCGCCAGCGCTTTTGCCGGGGGCTTCCTTGGCGGCGCCGCGCGGCTGGAGGAGCGGCGGGGGCTGCTGCTGCTGCGGCTGGGGCGCCTGCTGCTCCCCGTGCCCGTTGGCGTCCCCGGCCGCGGCCTCCTCCTCATCGGCGAGCTCGTCCTCCCCCTCCTGGAAGCCCTGGTCGTCTCCGTTCTCATCTTCCTCCTCCTCCTCTTCCTCCTCCTCGCCGCCCGCCTCCTCCTCCATTGGGCCGCCCCCGGCCCCCGCCCGCTCGCCGTTCTCCTCGCCCAGCTCCATGGCGTCGCCATCGGCGGCCTCCAGCCCTTCCTCGTCGTCGTCCTCCATGGCGGAGGCCGCGGCCTGGTCGGGGCCTCCCCCTTGGTGGAGCTGTGAGGCGCCCCCGCCGCTCTCGGCCGCCTCCCCCTCCATGCTGCCGTTGCCAGGCTCAACTGCGCTGCTGGCGGGGCCTCCCCCGCCGGCCTCCTCCTGGTCTAGCGCGGCCTGGAGCCGCTCCATAAGCTCGGCCTTGAGGCCCTTGTCGGAGAGGCGCCGCTTTTTCAGCTCCTCCTTCAGCTCCGACACCTTCAGCTTCTTCACGTTCACGGGCGAGCAGCTCATGGCGGCGGCGGCGGCTCGATCCCTGGGCGGCGCGCGGGCGGCTCTGGGCTGGGGCGGACGGCGGCGGCTC
This sequence comes from Syrrhaptes paradoxus, assembly GCA_013400615.1. Lineage (NCBI taxonomy): Eukaryota > Metazoa > Chordata > Aves > Pterocliformes > Pteroclidae > Syrrhaptes > Syrrhaptes paradoxus. The sequence continues at coordinate 10,392 of VZTO01019087.1, read as the reverse complement.
TGGGTCAAGGCCCCGGCGGGAGGCGGTGGGTGGGTGGCGCGGCTGGTTCGTGCGGCTGCAGCAGCTGCAGAGCGGACCCGCCTGGCGCCAAATCCTTTCACCGAGCTCGCGAGGGAGACGCGCCTCGCGGGGCCGAGCACGCAGCACTGCCCGCCCCGCCCCCGCGCACGTAGTCCCTCCCCCCCCCCCCGCTACCGTAACGGCCGCCCGCGCGCGGCCGTACCGTAAATACCCGCCCGGGCGCAGCAGGCCGCGCGGGCCCTGCCGCTCTCACGCGTGGGGCGCTGGACGCCGCCGCCGCTCCGCAGAGCGAGGTGTGAGCGGACAGCGGCTGTCCCTGCCGGAACGCCCTGCTCCGCGCCGCCAGCGGCCCCTGCGCCACGTTGGGAGGCGGCAGCGGGAAGCACGGCTGCAGGCGCCGCTGTTGTCCCCTTCGGCAAAATAATCCACTCGGGACTGGCGGTCAGTCACCCTGTCACCCGAGCAGGCCTCTGTCCGGCCTTGTGGCGTGGATTAAACCCGGGGAAGGTCCCAGCCCAACCGAACAGCCTTCCCCCGCCGCCCCGGCGCTGTTTCCAGGCCGCAGCGTCGCAGGCAGGGCAGCTCCGGCCCTCCCCTCGCTGCCGGGTGCCTGCGTCGGGCCTAGTCTGCACGGTTTATTGCATAAAGGGTTTGAAATGAACATCGCTACTCAAAATAGTTACCCTGATACAACCTCCTTAGCAGAGTTACATAAGGACACCAGCAGAGCTATACACCCATTTCTTCACCGGCTGCAGCACTAGATGCATAGGCCTGACCTCACCAGAGCAGGCCTGGCTGACAAAGCCCCAGGGCTGACAAAGGTTTGTCAAGTGCCGTCACTCTCCACCGGACAAGCAGCACTGCTCTGGAGCTTGGCACAGAGCCCATCAGCTAACCAAAACCGCTCACTTTTCCCTCTTTTTCCCTCTGCACAGCATTAATTTGGAGCTCTCCCCAGCCACTGAGTTAGACAGTGGTTGAATTTTTTCCAGTTTGGTCAAAAGCTGCTTGGAAACAGACAGCAGAGAGGGTTTCACGTGAACAGAAAGGCAGCACTGATCTGCAACGCCTTAGGGAGCCTGGATAAAAAGCTAATTTTCACTTGCAGAAAAAAAGCAAGGCAAACAACTAGATCAGTATGAATAGCAACAGAAGGGAAGGTGTGTTTGGCATTAAGTTGCCTTGTGTTGGTACAGGTCACATAGCCTTCTGAACCAGAACAAAGTGGGTTTACCTGCACCGAAAGGAAGGGAGGAGAGACAAGGAAGTCACCTTGTTTTAACAGCACAAGGAAAGGGCTCTTTCAAGCACATACACTGCTTTGTCCTCAGTCAGGCTGGATGCATTTGGACTGAGGCGGCCAGGTTAGCTCAACCCATCACTACACAACAGCTGTAGGAACAGAGTCAGGGAGGGCTCCCTCACGCAATATGTACAGATGAGAAGAAGGTTGCCGGAACCTTTCCTTTACTATAAATGCAAGTTTGTAGATTTAGCTCAGTCTAGTAGGTCAGAGTCATCTCAGCAGGGAAGGGAAAGGGTAAGAGTGCATCAGTGCTAGAAAGACATCAGAACATGATCAAGCTGCACCAATATAAATCATTATCTTTGTCCATTTCTTCATGAAAGAGCTATTCTAACTAGTCTGCTGAGGTACTCTTGATTATACTGTTCTGCCAAGGTGGGAACAAAAGTACACAAGGTTCACTTAGTTAACATTGCAAGGTACCTTACTGTAGCTTACAGACAACTCTGCATTAATTTAGATGTCATCTGCCCATCCAACCTCCATGTTGTTTTTTTGAATTTTGAATCTAAGAATTTTTAAGGGAAGATACATTATTAAATCTTCATACCTGAACCTCAGAGAGAGCCCTACATTTAGACCTTGATCTGGCACAGACCTCATCACATGCTGAGCCACGTTTCTGGAAGAGCTTCATCGACCTAAGCATCTGATAATCCCTCTCACCACTGCAAACTTGATAACTTGATAGATTCTTTTACATCTCTTTTGGATCCCTAAGCCTTACCTTAAATTAGCACATCTGCACACATTCACAGCACCTGTCTTTTAGAAAATGCCCTAATTCAGAATCACCCTAAAGCTGTAGTCCTCACTTGTAATCCCATTCCTAAACAATGTCATGTCTGCCTAGTTCAGTAACATGCTCACACTGCTTTATACTCCTGTTACCATGGAGAAACAAAACAGCTAACAGATTTGAGGCACATCAAGAGATTACTTACCCTAAAGCATTTAAACTTGCATATGAAGGCACAAGTACATAAAGTAATAATTTTTTTTCCCCTTCCTGGAAATTTAACACCACCAATCTGAGAATTTTTTTTTTAAGTTGCTAAGGCTATCTCTTTACTAAATCACTTTAAAGGCTGAACTTTTTTATTTTTAAAAGGAGATTAATTCATACCATAGTAGTAAGGGTGCTATCTAACCACTCAGTTATACTACCAAACAAATATTTGCAAGTGTAGTAGGACTGTGCTTTCAAACTACAGTATCCTGTTACCCATTATTATACAAGTGAGAAATTCCAGTTCTTTTCAGATGTCTGGTCATTTAATTGTGGTAAGAACAACATTTCTTATAAAGCTAAATACATAAAGTACACACATATAGATGTGTAACCTTAATGACAGCCTCTCTGTAAAAAAAACCTAAGTTTTCTGCTGTTTAAATTAAATACATCTCTTACACGTTTGCCTCTGGGATAAATTCTCCAAGATAGCTCCCCTGTCTTCTGAGTCCTATGTCTCAGGAGTTTGCATCTTCCCTATTCATACTTTGAAGGGGAAAAATAAGTTGAGAGGATACGCTCTCCTCACTGCTGTCCCCTCTCTTAATTCAGTTAGTAGATCCTTCAACTCAGCTATTCTAGATCATGCAGATAGGTAACAGCCATATGACAAAAATTAATGTTTGGTAATACAAACTTCTGAAACAAGAAAGTGCTAGAGGAAAGCACTTCAGCTTTAATTTGCAAAGCTGCTACTTATATGATAATGATGGCCATATGAAAAACTAAATATGATTGCTGATAACCACAAGTACTCCTCCATTAAAATTGCCCTTTCTTTGGTCTCAACATATTTAAAAAAAAAAATCTTCCTTTCCATTTAAACATCTACCCATATATAAACAATGCAATTCTATGCACTTTATTTATCCATTTTATAACATTTTTCTCATAACTGTGTTACTTTCTAGCTTAAAAGGATGTTTTTCTCTCCAAACCAGTCTTCCTTCTCAAAAGTAATTTGGGATCCTCCTTCTAGAACTTGGTCCTTCAACAGATCAGTTACTCTTGTTTCCCTCACTTTCGTTTATGCTCCTTTAATTAGTTGCTCTCCTCACCCCTAATGTTCTTTCCATTATTTACCCTTAGTCCTTCCAAATCCCCATCCTCTTCATGTTTGCCAAGAGCAGTGACAAATGGGTGACAAAAAGAAGAGCAAGGTTTTCAGGAATCCCATCTCACCTGAGCTTTGAACCTTTTTTGAACCTGTCTGTACGCTTTCAGTGTTGCGGGAGGACCCAGGCATTTATCTTTTCCTAGTTCTGCTCTCTTAACAGCCTTGCCTGTCCTGTTCTGGCTGTTCTCATGCTTTATCCGATATCTGACCATCACAATATTCTCCTGGTTTCTTCTGTATGTCCTTAACCCATCTACCCTCAATTAATATTTTCTTCAGAGTTCCACATTCAACACACCATTACTTTAAAAGAGAATATCATTCTTGAAATACTCCGCTGCCTTTTATGATAGCAGGCAGCATGTGGAGCGAGTCTTTTTCTTTCTCCCTTTTCATTTCTCCTCATGAAATCCTCATTAATCATTATTAGAGCCAGTCAAAAAATTTCAGACATTTTTAAAGTGCTAATTTGTCACAAGTGAGGTTGCATGACAAAGGGTCAGTTCTGATTATTTCTTAGCCTAAAGACCCACGCTATCTATAATAATCTCTATAGACAGGCTCTATCTGTAGAGACTTTGCCATGAGGTTGGGAGTTCGTTTTGGAGAAATACCACTACGCTTGCCCTGTGCTCCTCTGTTTCCCTGACATTCACTATTGGAGTCAGGATGCTGAACTAGCTTGACCTTGCCTTGTACTATCTATAATCTCTCCATGATATTTTAATATCAAATGAGGTCCAATTCATCTCAGACATGAGGCGGTCATTTGCCATAATGAGGCCTGTTATTTGCACAGAGATCAGTTAGGTCCAAAGGATGGTTTCACACTTAAGGACAGTTAGTGCCTGACTACAGGTAGAACAAATAGTGTTCTACTTCAGGTTTCTGGCACTGGTTTGGTTATCCAGTTCCTCACCAGTAGCATCTTTCTCTTACTTCCCTTTTGCATAGCATTCCCCTCTCTGCCATACCACCCTTTGGGCCTCTGGGTGGGTTATCAGTCAAGTAGTCAGTACACAAGTCCTTTTTGAGGTTCTAATGCTATTTTTCTTTTCCTGTGGTGGATGAAGCTTGAGTACTTCAGCAACCCCACCAAGCAGAACGAGAGGCTGCAAAGCTACACTGGGACATCACAAATCAGCCACAGTCCATGTTTGTCAGCCTTTAAAGGCCAAGCACCTACTGACTCTGTAGCAACAAGAATTCCCCTTTCCCCACTTTCAAGAAGTAGCTTTTCTTGCTTAAAAAAGCCAAAACCCAAAACCATAAGTTTCTGAGAAACAGTTTCTCAATTCAGAGCATTCAAAGACTTGCAGAGCTTCCAAGCCTGGCCTTGGAAAAAAGGCTGCATCCTTCAATGTTAAAACCACAATTCATTTTGGCTTTATTCAGAGTCATTCTGAAGTTTAGCGACCACACACTTATCAAGTGTTACATATGAACTAGTTCATAAGAAGGTACTCAGTTCCAGAAATCAGACATCTGTAGTTTCTTGATATTTTTCTTGTAAACTGACACATATACACACTTACTAGCAGAGCTGTGAACTCAGGAAAATTAGATAGACTAAACCCCTCTGAACAGTGGGGTCACAGTCTGTGACAGAAGAGGGAGCACTGTAAATCAGCTTCTAAAAAACACTGTTTTCCTGTGAGAAAACAGTGTGAAACCACCACTTCAAGATAGTATCAATCTCTCTAAGGGACTATTAAGACAATCATAAATAGGTTTTAAAAGTCGAGTGTCAGGTCCAGTGTACCTTCCTGCTCATGTACCAGAAGAAACATATGGTCAATATATGTAACTAAAACCAATTGATCTCAGAAGACAGATGCAAGAAGTGTGGGTGGCAGGACAGTTCACAACTGGCAGCCAACAGACCAGCTCTTGCCTAATACAACTTTTCTGTTCAGCCCAACTTGAAAAGAAAACAACCCCAAAACCCAAACAAAAAACTCAAAGAAATCCAAACACCACCTTCTCCCCCCCCCCACTCTCTTAATGTCCAGTTGAGCACCTTCTTGGGTGTCTTTGCCTCCTGTTCTGATGCTCTGCACTCCCTATAGTACACACAGTACACTCCTGTCATCATTTTAGTCTTTAAGCCTATTTAATACACTGTTCTCCTTCCCCTCTTGAGATACTTAAAAGGGGAAGCAGACACACACATTTTGTGGCACCAGAACACTGCCAGCTCTTAGGCCATCTCCTCTGTCCCCTCTCCTCAGTTCACAAAGAATGGCTTCTGCAGATTAGGAAGGCCTTGCTAAACAAAATGACATAACCCCCTAGAACGTAAAATAGTATTGTATGCTAACAAAGGTACTATCATGGTCGGACCACACACCTTAAACCTGTGATGGGCAAAGCTGAGAAAGCAAACTATTTTTGAATATTCATTAATCCATGCTACCATGCTTTCAAGATGTCCCTTTCTGCAACAAGGGCATGCCACACAGCTGAAACCCAGAGCATTCACAGATGTATGTGTCCCAGCAACAGGATGCTTATTTTTCCCATGCTGAAGCTGCTGGCTTTTTTAAGTTCTATAGCCTCAGAACTACATACAGACAGAGGCAGTCCCTCAGCTTTCTCCTCAGCACTACTTTCTACATATCAAACATGTTCACTTCATTAAAAAGAAATTAGCTAGATGCCAGGTAGCTTCCCCTGTCTAGGGGTTGCTCTGGCAGTCCTACAAAATCCTGAGGTCTGTTAAGGTAGCTCTAGGAGACACCAAAGCATCAGAAAGCAACTTGGAACTGCCTTTCCCCACACTCTTGCTCTCAGATCTCTTCACTTTTACTTTTGGAAGCAGCATCCCAAAGTCTAGATGCTTTTCTGTTAGGCCCCAGAATAAGTCAGCACAGAAAAGAAAAGGAAAACCCCTCAACACAGTCAGTGAGAGAAGGAAACTTGAACCCTTTCCTTTCTGCCCTCTCACATCCCATCACACATGCAGGGGTTAGAAAGCCACACAAAACCTAACTATACACTAGCAAACCACAGTACAAACATTAGCAACTCTTAATTTTAAGACTATACCATCCTCAAATAAAAAAGTATAGAAAAGCAGGATAAAGAAATGAGGTCAGAAGGTTTTTTTTGTTTGGTTGGTTTTTTTTTTAAACAAACTGTATTTTATCCAGTTAAGTTTACCTCACTGTAGAATGGTCCCTGGAAAGAAAGCCATTTTGTCATAGACTGCTCTTTAACCCACTCTGCTGGAGCCAATCTGCTCAGCCTTTCTTTGTTTTCAGGATGAGAAAAAACAGCATAATTTCATATGACAGACTTAGCAGCAACATAAACTCTTTTGGCAACCCAATAAAGTAACTTCTAGCAAATGACTACAGGTAATTTCCTAGGAAAGCATCCAAAAAGTCATTAAGCCCCCCTGCTAACTCTCTGAGAACAATTATTTGACAATAAGCATTGGAAAAAAAACACTGTCACTTAACCTTGCTGTTCCACATCCATGGTCCAAGGATACTCCCAGGAGCACACTCTTGCCAGAAGGCAGGCAGCCCTTCCAGCAGGTATTATAAACCACAGCCAGGTATCCCATCAGGTCACACTGCTTTAAAGGAACAGTGCCAGCAAAACCAAGGAGGGGAGGAGGGTCAAAAGGTTTCTGGGAACTTTCTTCTGTAAAGTAGCTAATCCAAGAGTTAACAAGCTCCTAAATAATCCAGCTAAAATTTTCTGATCCTGAACATAAAGCAAACCATCCTTTTAAATAACAGCAGGCCAACGTGTGTTTTGTGCAGCACCCTGAATTACCAGGATTTGCCATCCAAGGCTCTCTATCCTATAGCTTTTCCTGTGTCCTGGGACCCCTGTGACTCTGCCGAGTTCATTACAGGGTCACGGCCTAAATGTGATTCTGGATTTTATGACTTCTTTTTCGTACAAAAGAAAACAGAATTGCTTGGCAGTTCCTCTATGAGATGCGGCATCTGCACTTGTTTCTCCTGCTCCCTCTTGCTCCACTTACCAACAGAGATCCCAACAGCAAAAATTAAAACAAGTAAGAAGTGTGCACAGCATGCCAGTCATAACGAGGAGCTGTTTTAACAATTCTATTGTCATATACAGGACAGTGTTTCTGAAATAAAATAAAAGCTGGTTGGTTAGTGACAATAGCATGCTTGTATATCGTTTACAAACTCAAGAACTTAAAACCAAAAGTATTGTCAAAACGGAATGAAAAAAGATATGCCCTCCAAGCACAAATCTCACACCTTCAAAACAGAGAAAAATTGGATTGTCCACAATATCTAAAAAGTTTTTTTATCACCAGTATAGTCCACATGGGAAAGGCTCAGATACTCTAGTGCTAGGAATAGCACTGTGAAATTCTAATATACTGACACAAAAAAGGCAATTAAAACTAAAAAAAACACTTGAAAAACACAAAACACTTGAAAAAAGAAGCAATTATGTGAGAAAATAATGTTATAACTGATGAGCTTTAAATGAAATGAATGCACAGAAAATAATGTTATAACTGGCCATCTTTAAAGGAAATGAATGCAGAGCATTCAGATGGCAAATCCTGAAATAAATACTTAAACTCATCTTTTTTTTCTTTATTTTCTATTTCTTCTCTGAAGCTGCTCTCATCACAAAAGCCAACAGTTTTTTTAACTCCATAGTAACTAACTCTAGCAATCCCCGTCCAAGTTCTTAGGCTTGACAATATGAGAGTTTGTACCTAATGCCATGCTTTAGCAACCGGCAATAAATCAGAAGCAAGCTTTAGCTCCACTGTTTATTTGAAGCTTCCTTATTATGAGGAAATATTTCTGGTAATACTTCCTTTCGCAGCTTTGTAATTCTCCCATACTGGTTTATAACTTTGTCTATGTTCTCTCCCCCATTTGTATGTATTTCAAATGCTTTCATATACTTGAAATACTTCATCATAATGATTCAGAACTTCACTTTGCTGGTACATTGAAATATCTGGCTTGAACCTGACCTCCATGGGCAGTGGATCACAGCATGTGGCAGCCCACGTGAAATGAGCTGAAGATGTCTGTCTACTTCCAAGTGAACAAGGGCTGCTTCGGAGGATGCTACCCCAGATAACCCCCAAAATGACAGCCTGGGGTGGAAGTGAATGGTCATGGGTGCAGAGTCACTTTTCACTTTCATTGCTGTGAGCAGGTAACAAACCTACAGAAGCCATTTTGGATACTCAGCAGGGAAAATTGTATAAAGGTGAAAATACTCCTTCTCTCATGCCTTCCTCCTCTTCCCCATGCAAACTGTTACTAGTGTGATAGGGACCACATTGGAAACTTAGAATCATAGAATCATAGAAGGGTTTGGGTTGGAAAGGACCTTAAGGATCAGCAAGTTCCAACCCCCTGCCATGGGCAGGGACACCCTCCAATAGCCCAGGTTGCTCAAAGCCTCATCCAGCTGAGTCTTGAACACCTCCAGGGATGGGGCATCCACAACTTCCCTGGACAACCAGTGCCAGTGCCTCACCACCCTTACAGTGAAAAATTTCTTCCTAATGTCTAGTCTAAATCTACCCTCTTTTAGCTTATACCCATTACCCCTTGTCCTCTCACTACCCCCCCAATAAAGAGTGCCTCCCCATCTCTCCTGTAGGCCCGCTTCAGGTACTGGAAGGCTGCTATTAAGTCTCCT
>VZTO01019086.1:0-45996 GCA_013400615.1 Syrrhaptes paradoxus | reverse complement strand
TATTGCATGTGTAAGCAGCCATAGTTCCCCTAGAGTGTGACGATTGGTTTAAACCATCTGACTGCTTGTGTCTACTTTCAGGGTGGTTTCCACCAGAAATTTTTTGATAGTAACGTAATCTGGAATCAATGATGGCTAGATTTCTATGGACCCTTGTGAGGGATTTTAAACAAGTAATTTATTGCTGTGACACACTTGGTTGATTTTCTTTTGTTCATCTGCATGGTCAGAAAAGAGCTAAAGTTGAGTTTGTTGTGAAGGCATCAACTGGCATTGTGCCACTGGAACATCCTTCTCTAGGACTGTAGATGTTGGCTATAGACTTTCTGCGAGGCTGTGTGTAAATNTTCTGCTGTTCCCAATAAAGGTCATATTTGCTGATTCAGGTTTGCTGAGAGCGGGCTAGGTTCACTGGCGTGTTCCAGCTGCTTTGCAGTGCTCTGGCAATGCAAACCAGCTGCAGGTCTGGTTTAACTCAAGCCAGGTTTATGACTGGTTTGCATCACTGGAGCAATGTAAAGTACCTGAAGCATGCCAGCTAATCTGGCCTGTTGGTGAACCATTACAAATGACTTGTTTTTCTTCATGTTCTTTACATGTAACTTTATTTATATAGTTAAAGCCTGTAGACATTGAGTAGATTGTGTCACTAAAAGACAGATTTTGTGTTCTAAAGTAAAGTCTATAAAATTAGAGGGTTTTTTAAGTCAGAGCTTTTTCTTCTTAACTGAAATAAAATTATCAAGTTACACATTGCTCCTCTGCACTTCGCCGTTATGGATTTCTTTTAAGTTACATTAAGATTACAGTTGCCTGTTCTTATTATAAAATGAAATAATGATTAGCCTGAGATCTAAAAGAGTAGGCTTTATAAGTTTTATTTTGCAAGATGTGGGCTCAGCTTTTATTCTAAATGTAGTAATTTTCCTTACTGAGAATGTAGGTAATATTTGTCATTATCAATATTGTCTGTAATGTACTGATTCAAAATATTTTCAAGATTTTGAGAGAGGAAGAAAATCAGACAATCATTATTTTTCTTCTGTTTATAGTAAAATATGTAACTGAAATCATATTTACCTACCCTGGATAGCATGATGGGTGTTCAAAACATGCCACAAATATTAATCATTAATTATATTAGTTCATGTATAGTAATTTTTTTCATAATCCGTCTCTTCCTCTGAGGCTCTTACAGTGTTGGATTCATGATTTGTGTTTTTAACACTTATTACACAACAGAAGAATGACAGAAGTGTCATTACTACTACTCTGATCAACACTTTCTTCAGAACTCAGGATTTTTGCTCTTCACCTAGAAATATTTTTGGATAAATATTATGGGATGTTTTTTAAAAAAATTTCCTTCTGGATAAACATATTGGCATTCAAGTCAGAAATAGTATTCCTCTGATTGTCTGTATATTGGAAGAACACATGACAGAATTTTCAAAGTTTTTCTAGACTTTGAGGCGAAACACCAAAGAATTAATTACTGCCTCATATTAATTAAGATAACAATGCAAAACCCTTCATTAGTAGCACAGGAAAAGTTCTTCCTTGGTCCTTGGAGAGAATATTATATGCAAGCCCTGTTGTGTGGGTTGCGAGGTGTCACTGGAATTTATATGCATTACTTGTCTAATTGCAGTAAATGTAGCATGTCCAGATAGGTTTAAAAGTTGGATGGCTGTTTGTTACTTGCTGGAAATCACTTGAAACCTTGCTACTCAGAGGCAGCTGTTCACAGGTCCTTCACCTCTCCCCAGAGATAGCTGGAAGACTGTTGTTGGACCCTGTCTTTTATGGCAGAAGCAATAAACATGACAGGTTGTTTGGGAGCCATCTGTTTTAAAATGGTTGCTGCTTTGTATGCAGTAATGAACTTGAGATCAGTTTTCTGTCTGTCTTCATAGTTAACAGCCTTGTTTGGTGTCACAACAGGTGGAAGTTGATGGGATGAAACTAAACGTGACCAGCGAGTGGAACCTGGCTTCACCCTTATTGTCTGTCACCATTGATGGCACTCAGAGGACTATCCAGGTAAACTCACCAACACATCGTTTGTAGAGCCAAGATAACCAGAAGCCTCTGGGTATACAAATAATAAACTTGCTGCATCATAAAAAATATGTTATGTTGTGCGGATAACATAATCTTTGTACTTTGAATACATCTAGAGCTTCAGTGGAGTGAGCTTCTCTCGAAGTTACCTATCTAGAGTTTTGAATATCTTTCATTTAAAGAGGAGTTGCTTATTTTAGACAGAAATTCCCTCTAGTTTTTAGGTTCTCCTTAGTTAGTGGATGTGAGGAGATACAGTTTCTTAATCACTTAAGGAATAAAGAATAGATTACAAAAAAGTGGGGTCCTGGAGTAAAATGACTCTCTTCCTCATGTTTGGATTGTGTGGTTTTTCCACTTTCGAGCCTTTACAGATTGAAAGTTGCAGGAGGGTGCGTCTCCCCTGTTTTTATATATCCTTTTATGAAACATGTTCCATGACTTGAAAAGAAAAATGCAGAAAACATCCCAAACCTATATGTTTCTAAGAAAAGAGACCTAAAAAGATTAATGCACGTTGTTCTTTCTGACCAATAATGTGTTTGAAAACAACTCCAAACAAAAGGGTGTGCCCTTAACTGCCATGCAAATTTTCTGAAGGCAATGCCAGTCAGGGTTTATATATTTGTTGAGAAATCATTAATTTATAAATGTCTATTGATCCTGGATATAATGAAAGGAGACAGAAATAAAACACTTTAAGAGTTTTTACAAGTATTTTTGTACATGCAACTTTGTCTGTTTATTTGATATACATCCATTGGTGGTCAGATTTCTGATAATTTACTGTGAAATATGAATTTTTTTTTCATTTTCACACCTGGTGAATTACCCAAATGGAAATGCTATTTGTGCTGTGACTGAATTTAAAAGACTGCACCTTGAATATAGGAAATGTTGTGTCTTTCAAGGATAGTATTGACTGAGAGTGGAATTTTCATAACATGCCCAAGTAAATTCTGGGCTTAAGTTTTGTAGATTTCTTGGAAGGTTAATGCCAGCTTCAGGGCTTGCTTATATCTCAAATAATTTTGTATTCTAAGGTGTATTTTTATGTTTTAATACTGGACCATTTTGCTGCTATTTTATAAAGGAAATTCCTAATTTTGAGTAGGAAACAATACAGATGTATGAACACATGAAATCTGTCAAGGAGAAAAGCATTGTATTTAGAACAGATAACTGTATTCAGAAGGCCTCATTGCGAAGTATATAATAACTGCGTGGCTGAATACAGGTCTCCATATACTAATAGTAGTAAGAACAGTTAGCTGAACATAAAATTAGTTTCAAAATTAATGATCATGAGATCCGAACATGCTTTCTTCTAGGAGCTGAGACAGCTATAGTGTTACTTGCATTCCCTGAATATGACCAAATTGTATGAAATACAACAAGCAATTGAGCTGACTGCATGATATCTATCCAACAGAATGTGGAATAAGCGCATATGTTGTTTCTTTCTCAGGTGTTATCTGTAAGTCTTTGGTTTTAGCAAAGAAACCCAGTGGCTTGAAAATTTAATCTTTTAGTCTATGTATGTAAATTTATGGGAACCTTAAACTTGACCTCTGATATCTGCTCACTGGAATCTAAATTGGTTTTTTGGTTATATATTTCTCTAGACTTGCCCTGCTGCAAGAACCAAATTAGACAAGTGTATTCCTGTAGGTTGATTTGTCTCCAAAAGCAATTGACCCCTGAGTCTTGAAGTATCTTCTTTCAACAAGACTTAGCCGTAGAGCCATTTAAGCAACAAATATGGATGAATCGAATAATTCCAGCTGTGCTTTATTAATTTTCAGCTAGTCTAATTTCTCTTCATAGTTAGTTTCATTCTTCTAAATTTGTTCAACGAAATACAGTCTTTGTGAACATAATATTTCTTTGAAGGTTTGATGTGTGCACCTTCGGCTCGATCCTGCAGTCTGGCCCCAATCCAGCAAAGCACTTAAGCACAGAAGCAGGAAATAAATAATTTTAAAATGTTTTGGTTTAAAATATATTTATGTAAATTATAGTCTAGACATTCAAACTGTTGCATATCTGTCGCACATTTAAAAATAAGTAATTAAGCATGCTCCTGTATTTCCCCTCCTCTGCTGAAGGCTCAATGTGTATTGGAGCAAAGCAGAGCACCAACCCTGCCAGAGAGTTAAGAAGGCCTAAGAGCTTAAAACCCAGGTTTTCTAAGATACTTCTAGGGCGTGGGACCTGGGAATACATCTGAGTGTCTGAGAAGAGGTATATGCCCTGTCTAGGGCATATCAGGGCAGCCCCCTCCCTCATGCTTTCGTTTCCATTGCGAGGAAGCCCATCTGTGTGTGGCAGATGGGCGCTGCGGGGTGCCTGGCCAGGTCCCCAGGTAATAGAGGGACCAGAACCCTGGGGTGTACTGCAGATCTGTTTGGCTGCAGTGTGAAGGTTCTGGAATCTTTGAGGTGCTTTGGATCATTGTGACATCCATAGGATGCAACAGAAGGTGATGGACTGATGAGAATTTGGGATTATTTGAGCATGAGATTTCTGTGATACAGTCTCTGGGGATGAGGGTGTGGGCAGACCCTGTAGCACTTCGTGAAGTAAGTGAATTCCATCATGGTTTATTGTTGTTGTAGTTTTCAGTAATTCCTCAGCTAATCACAATTTTTCAGTGTTTTCTCCACTTATGACTAGTCTCGACCTCTCGTTTGGAGAGGCCACATTTAACACATTTTGAAGTGTAGGAATTTTTTCACCAAGCAAATTAATTTTTTGTATGCAGAGATACTTTGCCAAAATAGTTTGTGCTACCTGCTCCCAAAGATGTTACTGGCTTAGAATCTGGCTTACACCTTGCTATTGTGAATTCAGAATCTGCCATTGCTGAAAATCAGAGAAAACTGTAGGCATGTAGTTACAGTGTGTCTTCCTGAGGATTCATATTTAAAGGGGATTGGCTGTTATTTAATTGTAAATACATATTTAACATATTTTTATAGATAAACCATGATTACAATATATTTAGAGTAAAAATAAATGAATAAATTAAGCGCTCAATGATGTTTGTGAAGAGCAAGTGGAAAAGAGGAGGTTGGATGAGTTGTGGAAAAGAACCACAAGAACTCCAGTGGAAACTGGAAGGGAGAATGGTGGTTCAGAATGGTATCCTGGAAAGTAACAGCAGTTGGAAGGAAGGCAGCAGGCAGATTTTGGGACAGTGAGGGCATTTTTATCCCTCTGCCTCTGCTCCCATGTACAAGCAAGCTGGATTTCAGTGAGCCCTGTGCCTGCTGAAGTCATCATCTATGACCTCTTCTCTCTCCCTGTGCATATGAACTGGGGAGCGTGTGGAGGGAGAGAAGGGAATAAGCTGCCTTTTCCATAGAGCTGGACATCTCCTTTTATTCCCTCTTGTGAGCCAGAATCCAGCTGGACCTCAGGGTAAATCAGTGAATCCATAATTCCAGCAGAGGGACTTGAACCCAACTGTAAGTCTGTCCTTGCTACGACCAGGTTGCAAGGAGGTGCCTTCTACAGGGACACCGTGCAGGAAGATTAGATATCTGCAGAGAGAGCAGGTTGCCCAAGAAGAAAATGCATGTAGGAGATCCTCAAGCTCTCTTTGCTTTGTCAGTACGTGTGTTTGGGCAAGTTCTCAGAATCCACCCCACCGACCATTCAAATTCCGAGCCTGCTCTAGGGCAACACCACATGGACAAATTTTACAACTCCTTAGTGCTGTTGAATGTTCTGCTTTCATTGATCCTATCATCAAACACTCAACCATGTACCATGTACCATTTACTTGCAGACAGTTTCCTATAGCAAAAGTATTCTGACCCAGAATAAGTTGACACCATCTTTTGCCAACGCTTTTGCACCCTTCGTTGTATCGTATGCACCCAGCCTTTCCACTGGCATGTCGTTGGCCCACACTGGTTTCACAGGTCTGCTAGCTTGCTGTAATGAGACCTCCCCCCCTCCAAAGGTAGCGCAAGCATTCTGCCTGGAGCCTGGAAAATTCTTGGTGGCTTTTGGCAACTTCAGCAAAGCAGTATTGCAGTGGTGCTGGTGATGCCTTCTCTTGGTATTTCCTGGCTGTCAGATGATTGATCTCTGTTGAAGTGAAGTTCTGTGGGATGTAGACAGAACTCAACTGGACAAGATCCTGAGAAGCTCAATATTACCTTGACATTAACCTTGCTTTGAACAGGGAATATGACTTCCTGATTTCCAGAGGTTTCTTCCAGCCTGTTTTGTGACTCTGTTGGACATTCCAGAATCTATGGTAAAAAGGTCTTTATCAGTCACAGCAAGGTGTAATTAAGAGAGTAATGGAGTTTCTAAACAAAAACATGATCCTGTAAAGCTGAAATCATCAGTCTCAAGCTTCAAGTGTTTTTGTGAATGAAATAGATGAAGATTTATCAGTGGAGTTTTCTCTCCTTACAGTGTTACAGGGAATTTGGTGATGGAATTGCTTATTATTATGTTTTCATTTAATTTATTTATTCCATCAACAATTGCAGCAGGAGTATAATATTCTAGATCCCTGGGATATGACAATTTTAAGTGCTTTTCTGATACTATGTTTCTTTTGATTATTATTTTGGTTTATAAGAACAGAAAAAAACCCCAAATACTATAGATTATGAAGCTCTTGTTCCTGTGAAATCTCTGACGTGCTGCAAAATGTCTGACAGGAAAACAAAGCCTGTGCCCAAGTATTAATTTCCTTCAATGCCGTGGAGACTCTTTTTCCAAACATATGTATATTTTTTTTAGAAAAATTACCCATATATTTTTTTTACTGTTTAGAGATCTCAGATGTAATCTGTGATAATGATATACTATATAGGTTTCAGGTTTGAAGTACCATTACTTCAGCACACTAATTTTCTTAAGCCCGGAAAATTATTTTGGGAAGCTTCAGTGAGCAATGTACATGAAGACTGCCCAACAGTCCATTCTTTAGTGCTGTGCAATTACTGCACATACGCTGCTGTTGCCATTTACCCATGATTTCAGAATTATTTTTGCTGGGTTGTCTCTAGAACAACAACGTTGTGTGTCCCTCACACACAATGATTTGCAAACAGGGGCAGACATTTGGATATACTATATCCAAGCAGCTATGGTGTTGGTTAAAGAAAAGCCAGAGTGTGAACCCCAGCACTGGGTTCCTGATGGCCCGTATTAAACTAGTAGCTCTTTCCCTTGCTTTGTTTCAGTCTGTTCCTGTTATGGCTGGCCTAGACAAATCTGGTATAGATTTATACCATGTTGCAGAGACCCAGGCAGTGGGAGTGAGATGGTCTTTGCCATTTGGCTTTGGGACCAGGCATCAGTCCGTGTTTAGCAGTATAGAAACACAGGCTGCCCATGTTTTCCTGTTTGCTCAGCCAGCCACAGTAATCAGAGAAAACTGGGCTCAGCATTTAAACTCCAAAAATGATCAGTGGACATAATACAGAGAAACTGATTTTTATCGCCTCACTTGACACTCTTGGCGTTTGAGACTAGTACAAACAAGGACTCAAATATCCCAGGTAGAAGACAAATGCAAAAATCTAGTGCATACAGCATAGTATCCCTTCCTGCANTTCTCTGAGCAACCTGTTCCAATGACTTGCCGCCCTCACAGTAAAAAATTTCTTCCTAATCTAAATCTACCCTCTTTCAGCGTAAAACACTCCCTGATAGAGTGCCTCCCCATCCCTCTTGTAGGCTCCCTTGAAGTGCTGGAATTTCTTTGTTCTGATTACTTCTTTCCCTGCAGTTGCACAAAGAGAACCATAGATTTTGGCAAGTTGCTTATTGCAGCCTTATCATTGCCTAATAATTGCTGCTGCAGTGTCCTTTAGCTTCATTTTAATTTCTCCTAGTTCCTGTATTGGAAGAGACCGTGAGCAGTTGATCCTTGACCATTGTGTCCATGCTGCTATTATCCTCACTCAGTAGCTTCTCTTTAGAAGTGCAGAGTTGTTTCTTGCAGAGAAGCCTGTCTTCACGTCTGTGTTACTCTCTGGATATCTGTCATTTCTGTTATCTCCTTCCTTAGCTGTGGGGACCAGAAATGTGCTCCATGTTAAAATCATGGGCAAAACCTAGACTTTTACCATAACTTAATAGTGTTCACTGCTTTGTTATCTGTTCTCGTTACTAATTTCGAATATTTCCTCTGGCTTTTTTAACCAAAACCAAGCACAGAGCTGATGTTCCTATTGAATTATCATTTCTGGTTGGTAACAGCTGGGGTGGGCAAGGAAAAAAAGATAAACTCTTAGCAAGGAGGTTTTGCCAGGAAACTTTGAAGCTGTGCAGTATTCTGGAGCACAGATATTGATGTGTCACCCTTGGCAAACAACATAGCTGTTCTTGTGGGTGGAGGTAGATCCTTCACAAACGACCAGACACAGAAGCAGAGAAAACTCACAGCTAGAAGGAATCCTGAAATTTCATCAGCATACATGATTCAATGCACATTTCCTAGGTGTACTTAAAAGGACCTGAGTGATCTGCTTTAGATAATTATGAGATAATTCAACTTGATGATTTTGTGAAAGATTCTATACAAGAAAATTAGTAATTGTACCATTTAGGTTTCATTGTTTGATCATGGGTGATCTAGGGAAGAACTGAGACTTCCTTTATTTCCAAAGGTTGGTAGGGAAAGGGAAGGTCTATAAAACTGACCTTCTTGCTGCTTCTTGCTGTAATTGCCAGTAATGCATATTAAAACAAAAGTTGCCATTGTGGCTTTGTTGACATGGGTGTTTGTAGAAGTTTTTAAAATTATTAATTTCTAAAATGACCCCTGAATACATGTATGCCTGTATGACAGGAGCATGCCCAGCTTCTGAATCATGAAGCCTTTAAAAATATCAGACATCCTTTACTGTCACACCAGAGTATTTCTACTAATGTCTCCTTGAAATAAAAATTACCTGAATGTCATGAGCACTCTGCAATTTGTGTGAAATCCGTTTAACTCAAGGCTGATTCCACACTCTTGTCCATGGCTTGAATGGAGAATGTGTGAAGGGAAGGGAGAAATTCAAGGAAAGAAAAGATAATGAAATTACAGGTTATTGTTACCTTTTTTTTTTTTTTCAATTGAGCAGCAGAAGCAGAAAGCACATACCACCACCCTTAGTGATTCTTTTGTGGGAATGATTTTTTTTTTTTTTCAGCTGAGAAGAAAATGAGTGATCAACTGCTATGCCAAATCAATCCCTCTGGAATTCATTGTCCACTTTTCAGAGAGAGGACTCCCACAATAAAGCTCTATCTACTTTTCACTTTCTTTAACCTAATGGG
This sequence comes from Syrrhaptes paradoxus, assembly GCA_013400615.1. Classification (NCBI taxonomy): domain Eukaryota; kingdom Metazoa; phylum Chordata; class Aves; order Pterocliformes; family Pteroclidae; genus Syrrhaptes; species Syrrhaptes paradoxus. The sequence goes on along the minus strand of VZTO01019086.1, from coordinate 36,630 downwards.
ATTAGTAATATCCTGTGCTACTCAAGGGGTTAATCAAATAACATTAGTAGTCACAGTATCTTATGCCGTATTTTTTTTTCTAAAGGAGCTATAAATTTTAATGACAGACGATATTCGGGATGAATAACTATAAAGATTCTGTATGTGGCCAAAGACCAAAGCATGGTATTCAGTTGTTGACAGACATGTAGTTTTCTGATACCTAAACCTTGAAAGACAAGGAATGGTTCTTTTGAACATGGTAATACATTTGGGGAGCAAAGGGAAGGGAAGAGGAGGGATATCATGATGAGAAAGGACTATGGATCCTGCAAAGAATCTGTCTCAGGGCAGTCATAAACTTTATCAGATCTGGAATCTCATGGCAATGTGTTACCTGCACATTGTCCCCCTATAAGAACAAAACCTATTACAGCATGTCAAAACAAGGGTAAAGTTTCAAAAAGTTTTAGTTTTTTTGTGATTTTATGTAATAACAGCAAAAAATTTAGAAGTTCACAGGGAGGATTAAACTCTTCATTTTTGTAAATAATTGTAAATAGGTGGAAATGTTAGGCTGGAGTAAATGTCTTTTAGATTAATTCTTTACCAACACCAAATCAACAGTCTTTCCCGTGGGTTTTTTGGGTTTTGTTTGCTTTTTTTAATTTTTTGTTTTAAAGCCCCTCATCCACTGCTTTATAACCCTGACCTACCTCAGAGGGTTAAAGGAGCACATGGATGTTCTTGGAATGCACTGTGTATATGTAATAGAAATACTGCAGTGGTATTCATATTAAATATTTGCTTGTCTAAAGCTTGGCAAAAAGAAGTAACAAGTGATGTTAACGTTGGATATCACATGAAGAAGTATTGGGAGGGATCTGTTTTTGTTTTTCTGTTTATGGGAGGACAGAAATTCCTAAGCCACCTACTGTAGTTAAATCCCAGGCATTAAGAGAATGGTTCTTCTTTTAAAAGTAGTAATATGGTGCCTCAGCCTCTTATAAAGGTGCAGGTGCACTTTCTCTGTGGGGTTCGATGCCCTGTAAGCATTTGCCGTTTTTAACATCCATATTTGTACTGTTTGGGAACAGATTCTGTTTAGTCCCTGGGAAAGGACTGAGATGGCTTGTAGCAGGTGCTGGGGGAGGCCAGTATCTCAGCATCCTGGCAGGATCCCTTTTAAAGGGAAAGACTATTTTGGCACAGTACTATTTATGCTAGTCTTAGATGTCTTTCATATATAAAAATGCTTCATATACAGCAGGACTTGATCATCTCGTTCCCCACTGGGTGACTGCTGCCCTTGTAAGAACCTGGAAAACATGGAAGTGCCCTGAGGAAGAAGAGCTGAGGCTTAATTTTCTATAAAGTGTGATCTAAACCAGGTAATGGCTAAGGGTAGAGCAGCACACAAAACTGAGCTAAGCTTCCATCTGTAGTTTAATGCACTAAAGGGAGGAAATGATGGCACCATCAATGAAGAACACTAAATTGTGACAAAAGTAGAGTTATCCCCTAAGTGGAAAGACTTGTGAGGCTGCCCAAGTCTGAACACATAACGCGAAGTAGACAGTCTCCAACAGATGAGAAAGCTTTGTCACATTGCTGGTCTGGGATCACATCCCTAGACTGGGATTTTGCACAGTGGAAGGGAAGTGCTGAAATGAAGTTTTGCTTTCTGCAAAGGTTCTCGGAGGAGAGGGGAAAAGGAGACTGATAAAGCCAAACCAATCCTCACATTTTGACACAACGGTGACTTCATGGTTTCACAGCTGCTTATTGTATTGTGGGAATATTTTGGTTTTTTAATTNTTGGGTTTTGTTTGCTTTTTTTAATTTTTTGTTTTAAAGCCCCTCATCCACTGCTTTATAACCCTGACCTACCTCAGAGGGTTAAAGGAGCACATGGATGTTCTTGGAATGCACTGTGTATATGTAATAGAAATACTGCAGTGGTATTCATATTAAATATTTGCTTGTCTAAAGCTTGGCAAAAAGAAGTAACAAGTGATGTTAACGTTGGATATCACATGAAGAAGCATTGGGAGGGATCTGGTTTTGTTTTTCTGTTTATGGGAGGACAGAAATTCCTAAGCCACCTACTGTAGTTAAATCCCAGGCATTAAGAGAATGGTTCTTCTTTTAAAAGTAGTAATATGGTGCCTCAGCCTCTTATAAAGGTGCAGGTGCACTTTCTCTGTGGGGTTCGATGCCCTGTAAGCATTTGCCGTTTTTAACATCCATATTTGTACTGTTTGGGAACAGATTCTGTTTAGTCCCTGGGAAAGGACTGAGATGGCTTGTAGCAGGTGCTGGGGGAGGCCAGTATCTCAGCATCCTGGCAGGATCCCTTTTAAAGGGAAAGACTATTTTGGCACAGTACTATTTATGCTAGTCTTAGATGTCTTTCATATATAAAAATGCTTCATATACAGCAGGACTTGATCATCTCGTTCCCCACTGGGTGACTGCTGCCCTTGTAAGAACCTGGAAAACATGGAAGTGCCCTGAGGAAGAAGAGCTGAGGCTTAATTTTCTATAAAGTGTGATCTAAACCAGGTAATGGCTAAGGGTAGAGCAGCACACAAAACTGAGCTAAGTTTCCATCTGTAGTTTAATGCACTAAAGGGAGGAAATGATGGCACCATCAATGAAGAACACTAAATTGTGACAAAAGTAGAGTTATCCCCTAAGTGGAAAGACTTGTGAGGCTGCCCAAGTCTGAACACATAACGCGAAGTAGACAGTCTCCAACAGATGAGAAAGCTTTGTCACATTGCTGGTCTGGGATCACATCCCTAGACTGGGATTTTGCACAGTGGAAGGGAAGTGCTGAAATGAAGTTTTGCTTTCTGCAAAGGTTCTCGGAGGAGAGGGGAAAAGGAGACTGATAAAGCCAAACCAATCCTCACATTTTGACACAACGGTGACTTCATGGTTTCACAGCTGCTTATTGTATTGTGGGAATATTTTGGTTTTTTAATTAAACCTGTCTGGGGATGATTCAGGCCTGTATTTTGCTAGGTTGAATTTTCAAGAATTTATAAATATTGGCCAAAAAGTGGATAGCATTCTCCATTTGAAATTCATGGCATAAGATGTTCAGAATTTCTGCTAGTGAGCAGTTGAAATGNGATGAGAAAGCTTTGTCACATTGCTGGTCTGGGATCACATCCCTAGACTGGGATTTTGCACAGTGGAAGGGAAGTGCTGAAATGAAGTTTTGCTTTCTGCAAAGGTTCTCGGAGGAGAGGGGAAAAGGAGACTGATAAAGCCAAACCAATCCTCACATTTTGACACAACGGTGACTTCATGGTTTCACAGCTGCTTATTGTATTGTGGGAATATTTTGGTTTTTTAATTAAACCTGTCTGGGGATGATTCAGGCCTGTATTTTGCTAGGTTGAATTTTCAAGAATTTATAAATATTGGCCAAAAAGTGGATAGCATTCTCCATTTGAAATTCATGGCATAAGATGTTCAGAATTTCTGCTAGTGAGCAGTTGAAATGAAGCAATAGGGGCTGCGAGAACTGCATTCTGAAAAACAGCACTATGCTGGGAAACTACAGTGTTCCACTAAAAATTTTATCTTCAGTCTATCTGTAGGTTTTCTGGGCTTGTATTTTTTTTTTTTTTCTGTATAGTCAGGTACATGTTGTCTGACTGTTAATATAGTCATGCCATCACTTGAAAAAGTTGCAAAAAAACATTGTCTAAGTGACAACCTCTACATTTTCTGTAACAACAGGTCTCCAGCTTTCCTTTAACAAATAAAGGTGGTATGTAGTAGTTCAAGATAAATGTGCTTGAGAAACTTATGTATATGGTTTCTTCTGCAATTTTGACTTGACACATTACTTTTGTAAGCAAAGCAAAAAAATTGCTTTTGGTCTGTTGGAGTTTCTTTGTTTTGGTATGATTCCTTTCCTGCAGCTGCTCCCCTCCAGTAGCTTGGAGAGCCCAAGATACCAGAAGATTTGTGGAAAGTACTCTGAGGTTTTGTTGTTGTCTGGTAATGTCTGTGTTGGTTTAGAATCTCTTTCAATAATATATATTTTATATTTGGCTGAACTTCTTTATCTTTTATAAAGGTTGTTATCATTTTTGTCTGCAAGTGCTTATCCACTGCAGGCTTAATGCAAGGCTACTGCATCTTATGATGAATAGATCATTGATACCCAACTAAGTAGAAATAATTTTCTATGGCAAAGTGGAAGAATTTAAAGTCATATCACACTAACCTCTGGTACTTTATTGTCATTTAAAGATTAAAATGGTTATTTGTGAAATGACTGTGGTATAGCATACCCTTAAGATAGAGGAGGAAAACCAAACACAATTTGTATGATTGTATACACTTGTCTATTTTTACATGTGTGTATAAGCATTTTGTTTTTACAAACAAAATATATACATGGCATATGCAGTATTGCATACTGTAACCTGTGTGTGTAAAAATATTACATATAATATTTATGTAACACCCATTTGACAGCTTTGAGACTACAGATAGATTTTTTGAAGTTGTGATTTTTAAAAAAATTCATTTAGCTTGTTATTTTCTCATAAGAAAAAAATATACTTTTAACTCATATAATGCTAATGAAGTTAGTCTGAAGCTCTATCAGTTGAATCAAGCAGAAGAACATTGGTAATATCTAAGATCACATAGTTGATGCCAACAATGTAATTTTACTGTATCGGCAGGTAAACATACAGTGTTGTTTTGTCTTTGTTCAAAGGGTAGACTTCCCTTGCTTTTTGGTGTAAACCTCCTAGTAAATAATTAGCAATTTATTAGGAAAACAATGATAATGCATATAATTAGCTATTCTTTTTTGTTAGCTCTATTTGATTACTTTCCTGCTATCACATGCAATATGAAACCATCTATTATGAGGTATAGAATATGTAAATATCTAACTTTACAAGTGAAACTGGAGACTGGTCCTGTTTCTAAAGAGGTGGAAAATAAAAGAATAATTGTTAACCACGTCCTTTCATTTTCTTGAAAACATCAATTACATTTACAACTCCCAGAAACAGAAGCCCACCAGTGGAACAGAAATAACTCCTTTCAATATGATTCAAAAAATCTAATCACGTCTAACAGCTGAAATTTATTTACAACTGTAATTTGAAACATTAATTATGATAATGTGCTGGCTTCTTTTGTAACATGGTTCTCAAAAGCCTGGCAGTTCTCTTTTTTGGTCTTGATGTAACATATGTTTTATGGCTTAGAGAATTTCTCTACCTTTCTTTCTTGTTTTTCTTTTTTTGAAATATATGCAGAAGGGAAATTTCTTTTTTCTCCTCTGTTTGCTATTTTTCTCCCCTTCCCCATTATTATTTTTTTTCTCCTTACTGTCTGTTAATTTGAGAGATGGATTTTGGTGCTTATACTGACTCTTAATGCCATCGACAACTGAGTGTAATGCTTTGTATTTTGGACACAGCAGACAGTAGCAGTGAGGATTTACTATATTGTCATACCAGTACGCTTTAACAGCGTCAGAGCAGGAAAAAGACTGCTTGTATCCTTGTCTTGAGATGATGGCTTTAAAAGGTGCCTTCTTGAGTACATATATATTTGGCTTTATTAAATTGGTTATTAAATTATTTCTGAAAGGGTTTGGTTATTGCTGTGCTAGCTTATTTAGTTGGGAGTAAAGAGCATCTGTGTGAAGAAATGCTTCAATGATTGGGTTTTCAGTTGTGAAAAATAAGTTGTCAGGATACCTGGCTTTACTTTGAAAGTCTTTAAAGAAAATTACAAAAGGACTCTATTTTTCTTTTTTTTTTTCTATTTTGCTTTGTTTTTTAAGTTGTGTTTTTCTGTGTGACAGGGAGATTAGCCAAAAAAAGTGGAATTTTTATTAGGACATGAAAAGGTCTCTAATGACCCTTGAAAGTGGACAAAAGGGTAGTACAATAAGTGACAGAACTTCAACAAGGGCGGAGGGCATTCCAGGAAAAAAAGAAATTAAATCCTTTAATTTTTTTCGGCTTGCCATTTTCTGACAGCTTATCAAATGGTTGGGACTTGTTTGTTTTGGCATGCAGTTCATTCATTGTAGGCAGCCGGTACTTTGTTCTTCTTTGTGGTTTCCAAAACCTGATTGTGTTTATCCTAGACTGTGGGAAAAGTGTATATTCCTGTTTCCTTTATAAAAGTAAACGTCAGGTTTTGTATGAAATTTTATTTCCCATATTTTCCATTCCATTAATGATTATTGTTGAAATATGTCAGGCTTTGGCACATCACCCTTTGTTTTCATATGATTGTACAGATTGCAGTGTCAGTGTGTGACCTGTTAAGTCAAAAAATAAGCATGTTTGGGCTGTAGTAATTATTACTTCATAAAGTGTAGCTGAGGAACATACACCTTTATTGAAAGGGACCAGGATTTAATTTATTGCTATTAAAATAGTTTTGGGGGATACCTAGCTATTGTTGTATAGCACATTCTCAGTCTAGAGAAGAAAAGACTAAAGGGAGCTGTGATAATGGCTCATACCTGTAGGTAGCTGTAAAAAGAAAGACAGTAATCCATGTTTCCCATCTGTGATGAAAAAGAGGAGAACTACCGGGCTGCAGTTGCAGTAAGGGATATTTTAGTCCCATATTATGAAAAAACTTTCTAATGAAAAGGTTTCTGGATAGTGGGATAAGTTGCTTAGGTGAAACTGTGAAATCTCTACAATTTAAAGATTTTAAGAACGAGTTAGGCACACATAATTTGGGAGTGACATAGGTATGTTTTGATTTTGCCAAAGGTACTAGACTGGAAATTCTCTCAAGATGGTTTGCAGCTCTGTTCTTAGAACTCGTTGTCTTTAAAATGCTGAAGATCTCCGTACAGCTCTTTGTTTGCATTTGATGCCCACCTTCTCAAATCTGTGCTTCTGTACTCATATATGGCTGGCACTGTGTAAGTATCAGGGCAGTGTTCTGTGACTGGAGCCCTGGTTTGGGATCTAGATGTGCAGTAATTTGACGGCAGTAAGAAGGAGGGAGAAAAATCTTCACATTGAAGGAGGAGTTGATTCACAACAGGAAATAATTCTTTGTACATTTTGCATATTTAGATTATGGATGATACGGTGTTAAATCAATAACATATTTTATTTTGCATTGTCTCGTGGCTTACTGACGATATAATATTTGATGACTGTTTAATAACTTCAATCAACTCCTGAACCACAGTAGGTGACCAGACATTTCATAAGGTCATTTTTTTCTGTTTTCAAAGAGGTTTGCATTTTAAAAAGAAATTAGAATGTCTGTCATTAGGAGAGAATGAAGATACTACTAAGTGCAAGTATCAGGAATACAGAATCACAGACGTTTAGAGATGGCCTTATTATTCATGACATTCATCTTTCTGCAAGCCCAAGGTTGTTCTTTGTTCTACTTGGCCGTGTTTGTTTTCATTGTTCTTCAACAATAAATTTTATTGAGTTGACTGAAGCAAAACCAAAGTCTGAGCTGAAGTATGAATTAGACTTCTAATACTGAAACTCTTGAAGAAAATGCTTATATTTTATCTTTTAATGTATAGTTTTGTGTACTCGATTAGTTTTGATTACTTTATGGCCATGTGACACACAGAAAATTTAATGGTTCCAAATTCCAGAGACACTTCTAATCAGTTTTTACATCTGTTTCTTTCAGCGGCTTTCTCGGAATGCCTCTGGAGATACAAGCATTCAGTTTCTAGGCACAGTGGTAAGTATGTGTAACTATTGTCAAGAATTATGTTGGTAGAAGAGTATAATGTAAACAGAAAATAAGTGAATGACACTGGCAGCACATTGATGCTGGTATTTGTGAAGGTTAGTATTATGTGTAAATATTCCGAGCTTAACAACTGAATTTAGGCAAATCTCTGAGGCTGATTTCCAGGCCACAGTGCACAGTACCTGCATTCCACATTTCAGTTGATTCAAGTCTGCCTCTGTTTCATTTACAAGGGATTCAAGAGTACCTGGTTGTAGACTTATAAGTTTATTGCAACATACTCGAGTTTGATTCACATCAGGATCAAATGCACTCTTCCCCATGACCTCAACTTTCTGATCTCTGTTGCTTCATCATACCGTGTACTCTCACTTCCCAGAGGCAGGTCAGTAACTGTCCTATGAAAAGACTGTGTAGTGATGCAGAGTGTTCTGTAGTTCTCCCAGATTTTGTTTGCTGGAGAGAAGTATGTTTAAAATCCCAATCAGATTTCACACCATTGGACAGAATTTACTCAATAACATGGATTTTTCATCTGCTATTATCTTGAGCAATCATGTGTAATATAGAAACTAAAGTTTTGTGTTAGATGATGGATACTTGTAAACGTTTATGTGATTGAGGCAGCATCCAGTTCCATGATTTACGTGATTAAAATGCAGTCATTGATTTTTTCAAGTTCCTTATGCACCTAAAGAATAGTTCTGAAAATGAAATAAAATTGAAGTATACTCTAAGTTGTCCTAATTGCTGCCGACAGGTTTAACAGTGAAAAGCCTAGGTAGGACTGAAACATTCCCTTTAGAATTTAGTTCTGACATCTCTGAGAACTATATGTTTTAAACAAAAGTAGATTAAGATTGTATATGATAATGCTTTCATTCCACTTACATACAAGTTCTATGAAGCCATTTTTTGGGAGGTATAACACGGTAGGAGTAAACTTAACAAGAATGCCTGTAGACTTGCACGTTTTTTTTTAGAAATGAGAAGTGCCCCTAGTATTTTTTTCTTCTATAAATATATCTCTGTATGAGCATATACATTTATTTGTCTTATTTAGTATCAAGCAGAACAGCAGTTACAAATAAGACATAAAAGTTTTGTTCTACACTATTGTATTTGTAGTGATGCTTCAGTTCTGGAGTTGCATCCTGCATATGCGAGATTGTTTCTAGCTGACTGATCTGATAGTCCTTGTGTGAGAAGAAAATAATTACTCCATCTAGAGAAGATGTAAACAGAAATGCAACTTGACAATAATGAAAATATTTTAATCGAACCCCTGTAGGCGGGTGCTGTAGCACTGAGAAAATTCTGATCGTGTATTTAATGACATTAAAAATTAAATTTATTTTAAAGTTGGATATGAAAATGTTTCGTATTCATATGTTAAAAGTGCCCCGGAGTGTTACTTGCAGACTATAACTCTTGTCCTGGGCCTTGTGCAACAGCAAAAGAAGACAAAAGAGGGTACATTTTTGATGTGTTTTTAGCTTAAAAACTTGATGGTGGAACACCTCATGGATTGTAATATATGTCAGATCCTACTGATTAGCTCACGTGTGTTTATTGGATACTAGTTATTTTAGGAAATCAATTATGTGATTACAACTAAAATTCTTGTGTGGACTAAACAGGAAAGCCTGTAGTACTCTATCCACCATTTTTTTGTTTAAGGTAAACTATGCACCTCTCTTGCAAATGAAACCCAGAGAGAGAACTTCAGTGAGCAGGGTAGAGAAGTGATGATGAAGTCTGCTTCCCAGGGTTTGCTCTGGTACCAGTTTGCCTGCAGAATCCAAGATAGAGTCTGCACCTGCGTTCCTGTCAGTTCCTCTAGCCTACTGTCCTCCTCCTTTCCCCTAAGTCCCTTTATTTAATTTGTCCTTTCCTTCTTTAACACCCTTGTACTCTTCTGATTTCAACGTAATACATTTGACTAAGGTAATGGGGACAAAGGGTGGGTTTTCCTTACAGTGATATCCCCTAAAAATTGCTGACATGTATAGATACACAGTCTATATGTGTGTACCTGCGTGTGCGTGTGTGCACATACACAAATGTACATGTTCAAACAAATAAAAGAATATAATCTTAACAAAGGTGCTAGAGATACCTTTTGGGCTCATTGTTACGTATCTCTTACTAAACCTTTGCTAACATAAAAGTGCAGTCAAGATAGCAAGTGGTTGAAAGGAATAATCAGGGGAAAGAAATTCTTGTTCATTATTTTTGTAATATATTGTTATCAACATAATAAGCAGCTTATGAAATGATTGNCAGTGGTGGCAGGCAGCGTGGTGCTGTGGAGTGCACACACTGCTGACCTGTCCATCAGAACATATTTTTAGAACCAGCTGATCAGGAGCACAGCTCCCTGGCTTGTCAGGAGGACATCAGCTTCGATAAACGGTTTCACTTCATTTTTTGACATTGGGTGGTAGAAACATTTCTGGTACTGGTTTTTGATAAAACACAAGCCTCTGCTTCAGGAAGCCAGCTGACACTCAGAGGAGAAGTGAGAGGTGTGCTTCTCTGTTAGAAACATCCTTGCTGTCCCAGTTAGCTAGGTGAAGGACGGAGAAAACTACTTTGCAGCAGAAAGACAACAGTTTAATATGAATTTTGCTGTATAACGTATGGTAAACATGTGACCAGTAGGACAAATGTTTCTGTTAGTGTAGCAGCACATTTCTGTTGTTTTAGAGGAGAACAGGAAAAATCATGTTCCCCAGTGTAGCTCTGCATGCACACTGTTAGCATCATTTGGGTGTCTACATGAATTTGTAAGAATATTGTTGTTAGTTTCTGATGATGAGTAGAAATTCTTTTTTTACTTGAGCATTTCTCTTCAAGTGGCACTAGTTTATTTTCTCTGAATGTCAGTATTTTCTCTGAATTTATTTTAGTAGAAGGTTATGGGTCTCAGATCTGATATAGGACTTGTGCTGTTTGAGGATGTACAAGGATGTTTCTGCCCTCGGAGCAAGAAACTTTTAAATATACTTTTAGCTGTAAGAAATGGTTGGTGAGTAGGAAACTACAGTGATTGGGTTTAATTTTCTTGAGATTATAATGTTATTTCAAAACCGATCATGAGTTACTGCTGTAATTGAGACTTATATACAGAGTTTTTACATATTGTTCTTCTCTGGCAGATGTGACTAGGTATCATGTATTGATGGAGTCCTGCTACTTTAAGCTAGAATTATTCAGATAGTGTATTTGTTTTACTGTAACACCAAGGAATCTTCTTGTGCTGTATATTGTACAAACCAAAAAGGAATCCATGCTTCAGATTAATGTCCAAGACTGTGCCTAAAAGCAAGAACATCAGGAAACAAGGACACAGTCCTTTATGGGTTGTTTCCTGTATATAAGTAGCTCACAGAAGTAGATTTGTAAGAATCATAAAGAAAAATACTAAGATTTGTACACAGAGCTACTGCTTCAGCCTCTGCAGTTCAAAAGCCCGTGTGTTTGAGTAGTTCTTCAGAGGTCCAAAGTCCACCCTTCATTCCTTTCTTTCTAGTTAGCCTCCTGTTTCTGTTGTCTCTTGTCTCTTCATTTCACCTTCTGTTCTCTTAGGTGAGAGGAATGTTTTTTGCTGGCCCACTGATGGCCCCAGTCATTTGCTGGTTATTCACATCACTGTCAGCTGGACTTCAGTAATGAAACATGCCTGGGCAGGCAGCCTTTAACACTAGAAAAGATGCAAGAATATAGAGAACTACAGATTATTATGGAAGCATTAAACTTACTTTAGGCTGTGTGTAATGGCTTCTGTGTAGAATTTCGAATAAAGACATACTCACGCTGTATGCTCAGATACTGAGTGACCTGCCTCCATCACATCCATAATGTCATCGTCAGCTTTGGGCTACGGGCTATGCTTGACAACGATGATCTGCTGGCTCAGTGGAACACTTTCCTCAAAGGTGACAGTCCCAGAGAGTGAAAAGTCACCAGCCACAGTGGAAATTTTCAACCCTCACTATCCTCTACTCATCATTCATACCATTTCTTTGGTTGTCTGTTCTCTAACATCAGCACAGTGATATAGAGAAAAACAGTTACAGGATGATAGAAGATCTAAGTGACAGATGTTAGTCGTGTTGTTTAATGTATTATTTGAGAGTGTTCCTTCAATGGTGAACGCAACATAGGAGACCACATGGAACAGAGCAGAATTGCTCTCACCTAGTGATCAAGCCAAGACATCTTTGGGGGCTTCCAAGTTTCCTAGCACCATTTTCTTTGTTCAGCCTTCTCACTGGAGGTTTTTCCTTTGCTTCAGTCTTATCCATGATGGAGCGCCTTCTGCTGCCTTTGATTTACAAAACACCTGAAGTTCTGCTGTGGAGGTGTGTGTTCTTGTATGATTACTATTAGCCTGTTAATACTATGCTTGCTGTTCTTCAGCCTTTTTTGCAGACCCATTTAAACTAGTTTAGAGATCACTGCTCTGACTGTATTTGCAAACTCCAGGTTGAGAACACTGGATTTGGGAAAACTAGTCTCTGTCAAGCCCTGGCCATGTTTTTTAGCATAATTCTAGTACAGTAGTAATCATTCAGTATTAAAAACTGATTGTTCTTTAGCTACTTCCAGGTAGGTTGGCAAAAGGATGTTTCATACAAGGTCAAGGTTATTAGATATGTGTGGTCTTCATGAAGTTGGTAAGAAATTGAGAGCTTTACATCAGAGCTGTTCATCAAATTTTTTGCCTTTCCTTTGTGGCTTATTGCATGTTCATCATTTATGGATCTAAGGTAACCCTAGGAGCACAGGTCAGTGTAATAACTTTCCTTCTCACTGCTGATTTCCATTCCTGCCGTGACTTGTCTGCTTTGCTTCAACAGCAAACTTCCAACTTCTGTCCCCTTCGTGAGGCTTACAAATTGTCCTGGAACTTTTCAGTCTGTGTATAATCTCATCAGCTTCCAGACAGATTCCTCCTTTTTTCTTTCTCCCTGCATTCTTACAAAGACCAATTAAATAGCAATAAAGATGGAAGCTGTGACTGTATGAGTCTGATTTAGCTCACAGTCACAAATGTTTAACAACCGGCTTTTTTCACCCTTACAAGTCATTGCAGTTCTTAACAGGTTTTCTTTCTTTCTGCTCTTCTTTCTGTATGTGACACTTGTGAAACTAGATACTGAAGATTTATGCAGACTTTCAAACATTGGTTGAAAACCTGCAGAGGTTACCAAGGTTGTATTTATTGGAATATGTAGAGTATTAACCACAAGAAAATAAATTATAGTCCAGTAGGTGTTTATTTTGCAAGCTAATGTCTTTTTTTTTTTAAATGGTTTTTCAATTCTTCCTTTTTGCGAGCCTTAAGATTAGGGTCCCTGCTGATGTAAAAGGAATTCTACTGTTGTATAGATTTTTTTTTTCTTTCCACACAGCTTCAGAGGCATTGTGAACAATAGTGCTCCTAGTAGTAGAGTTATTGTCAGCAGCATTCCAGTAGTGCAGAAGGTGTCACTAGGAAAAATGTGCAGTTGCTTCTGGAAGCATTAACTTACACGAGTTGCTTTTGAACATAGATGGTGAGGATCTTGAGACTGGCTACAAGCTGCTGCAGTATTCTGCAGAAAGTGGGTAATTCATGCAACGAGGATTTCACTTGTGAAAGTAGTGATACTTCAAACCATCATTAGGAATGGTCAGTGAGAATTGTTCCAGCTCATGTGATGTGAATGATCGTACGCTGTTTTCATTTTAATTCTGTTATATATTTGTATGTTTTAAAGCAGAAGGTATAGTGAATATATTGAAGTTGTCCATTGAAGGCAAACTCAAAAGCACCTGAGAGATTTAGAAATAACAGTGTTACCCAAATCCATGTCCTAAAATCACTTAGATTATTTTGGGAATCTTGCTCAGATTCCTTTGTAAAGAGAAATAAGAAAGTGCCTAGAGTTATTTCTGAATTTTGCTTCCGTGACTTAAAAGAAACCAGAAGTGCCACAAGTTCCCACAGAACAACTTCTTGTAGTCTTTGCCTGAGACCTCCCTGAGCAAGAAGTGATGGTGTCAAGGTGAAACTGAAGCTGCACATGTGCTTGTTGGGTGGCCAGTGTGAACGTGCTGTCTCACGGAATAGCTGCTGCCAGATTTCCCTCAGCTGAAGCATGGATTTAGGTCTCTTGTGTCCTGCTAGTGCTCTTTGGAAGATTTCTGGAAACATAGTTATGGTTCCTACAATACTTATAGTAGCTGGACTTACCTTTTCTTCAAATGTGGTTGAAGGTTAAAATAATGTATGTGTGTGCAAATGGGATAATTAGATGGAATGAGGTGGGGAATGGGGATTGAGAGGCAGAAATCTGGATTGGAAGTCTTGCTTTCTTACAAAACAAGACTGGAAATGAGCTATTACATTTAAATTCTAATGTTTTCATTTTTATTTGTTCATTTTTAGTCTTGGCCTTTCCTTCTGTTTTCAATTAAAGTTTTAATTTACAGAGAAAAAAAATGTGTGATAACATCATAAGTAGATCAGAATCCCCATGATGTCCTTAATGTTGGTGGAAGCTGTAGTGTGTGTGCTATCTGTAGTGTAGTAGTCTTTGCTTATAATAAATTATGCCCCTTATTCCTTGGAAATATGCAAATGGAAAAATAAGGATTTCTGATTTTCCATGCTTCGTCTGACAAGTTTCTTATTGAGCACAGTAGTGCTTTAAGGACCAGGGCTGACCTTGATCGATCAGCCTGTACTTCTTGGAACACAAGTGGACAGGTTACCCAAGTGTCAATCGAGTTATTTCATTTGGTAGACTAAGATTTACCAATGTTGAAATAATTATTAGTTGCTTTTTTTTGGCCAAAGTAGTGTTGTTGGGGTTTTTTTTTTAACTGTATAAAGATTGTTACATCATAGTGAAGATCTAGTGTTTTCTTCTGAAGGTGATGTCTACTGCCAAGTAATAAACATATGTGTAGCCCATGTTTTTAAACAGTTTTTTGATGGCTGCAACTTTGGTGTATACCCAGGAACTCTTTAGGAGCTATTAATTTTATATGGCTTTGAAGCTTAGACAGGGATCTTAATGATACAAAGGCATGATGAAGTTAGTAAAGCTAATTTAAGTATCTGTAAATTTTAAATGAAATTTTTATTGATACTAAATATACTTTGTTTCTCATTAGTCTTCTAGGTTTCAGTAGTAATATCAGTAAAATAAACATGTTTTACAAAGATTTAACATTAAAAATGCTATTAATATGACCCTTGGTACACCAGCACAATTAGATTTCAAAGTGAGCATTTAGGATGTAACAGCGATTAATGACAACCATCGAAAACAATTTTGAACTCCATCAGTTTAACTCAGGAGGGTAAACTTAATATGATAATTTATCTAGTTGAATTGTATCAGCTTAGCAGGAAAGTATGCAAATATGTGACCCTTACCTAGAATCTAAATGGATGCTGTGCTGATAGATTTATCAGTTCCATTAAAGAACTTTAGGGAACTTTGGAATTTCAGCAATTGTTCCCTTGGAGGCTGAAAACCAAACCTGATCTCATACTGGGACCATTCTGGTCTGCATATTTCCATAATTTGCCTTTGCTACTAATATGACAGCAAGACGCAAATAACTGTTTCTAATAATATCAAATGGAGTTGTGGAGGACAGCATTTTAATGCAGTAGAAGACCTCCCCGTGGGGTTGTTATTGCCACTATAGAACAGCAGTTACACAGTTGCAACAATAGTCTCTTAATTGATTCGTTTAATTAGCAAGAGATGAAGCTTGTGCTGCATCTTGTCATCTGTTATCATGGGGGCGGCTACGGAGAGAATCTTTGCATTTGTCACTTTTTCTGGTTCGGTTTAAGTAGAGTAAAAAGAAACTTCCAAACGTGTTTCAGCTATAGAGGTGAAGTTGGTAAGAATGTTTTGCAGGCATGCGTCCACTCAGGTTTTCAGTGTGTGGATGCATCTGGTTTAAAAATCAGCATGGTCTCCAGAGTACAATTTGTGACAAAACATTGTTTTACTTGGGGAAAATCTTAATCCAGCTATGCTGGGCATTTCTAACCTAAATATGCAAATCTAAGTATTATAGGAATGGTGGGTTATTTGGGGCATCGCTATTGTAACAGTTGACTAGATTTACTTGGAAGAAATAGGGTCAGATTAATGAAACTGGCCATCTGCCTTGTGATTGCTTTTTCGTGGCATTTTTGTTTCCAGACTAGATAAACAATGACTTACATGAGCACATGGTACGTGGTAGGAAGCATGTGTACGAGAGTGACTTTCTTTGTGGTTGCTTTTCCCTGGAGTAGTTATGAATACAGATACAGTGCTGTGCTTGCTTCTGGGAGATGGAGTAATTTTTTACTCAGATCTATTTTATTTACATTTTAAGGGTATGTAAATAAATATATTTTAAAGGCATGTAAACATATCGGGAGCTTCAGCTTCATTTTTCTTCTCTCCTTGGCTTAGTTTTGTCTTCTGTTCAAGGTTATTCTTCCTTATGGAGGGAAATATTTCTAGAGGAGGACAAACGTCTTGTTAAATGCTAATTAAGAAAATGAAGGTTACGTTGGCATACTTCCATTGTCATAGCACTGACCTAAAATAAGGGATCTCTTGCTAATCTGAAATAAATTAGACAGAGGGGAAAGCAAGTAATTCTGTGCATGTGAAACACTTAAGATGTCTACTCCTGAACTGTTTTTTAAATTACTGCGCTTTGGGTTTTTTGTTTGGTTTTCTGCTTGTGTGCTGTAGTGTTGGACATGCCAATCATGGAGTATGATAGCACTGTCGATCTGTCTAGAAAAGGGACAATGTGCTGTTAGAGAAGGCGGCTTTTTTAGGACAATTTAAACAAACATTTAGCCCACTTATCATTAAAGTTCCCATGGTAATTTCCTCAAGGTTCTGAGATTGCTTCATATTCTGAGAGTCTTGGCCAAAGTCCACTTTGTGTAATTACCTTCTGTCTGCACAAATCCCTAATGCAATTTTGGATGTGTTTGGTGTTTTTCACTTCCTGTCCTAAATAGTGAAAATATTGCCATACACAGCTCATAATTACTGTGGCTTATATTCCAAGTTCGAATAAAGCAATTCCTGTAAATTACCTTCGTGAATTTTGTTTTCCCATTATTAAAGCACAGAATATGTAATGAAAGATGAACAAATAGTAGGATACGTAATTAAATTCACAAACTGATGCAATAACTCAGATTTTTTGACTTTTCAGTTTCATTGTGTTTTGGCTGATTATGAGCTAAAATATCTCTCCTGCTAGGACCATCACTGAGGGAAAGGCCAACTCTCAGACCATGTCAGAGGTCAAACTTAACACACTGCACTGTGCTTTGAAGCAGGTAGGAAGCCGGTATGGGGCTCTCAGTGCTGTCATCATGCGCTCAGCTGGCTTTTACTTGCGTTCCATACTTTTTTGTTCCCACAATTGAAACCCTTGCCTGTGCATTTGTCTCTTAACTAAAGCTGATTTCAATTCCTCTTTCTGGATGCCTTTCATGGACTCCAGACTATGTGTTCGCTATGCTGTCTTTAAAATGGTCTTCTTCTGTGTTGTCTCTTTTGATAGGATTTATTGCTTTATACGTGAAGTTCAGTCCTCCTGTCTTCATCACCAAAGCCTTGTATTACTTTGTCATATGCCATTTCAAATCTTCTTTTTCTTGATATTTCATTTGTTCTTTCTAGTCATCCTTTCTTTGATTTTTTCTGCCGTATTTATCTTCTCCATCTCTTCTCAGATTGCTTCTCTTGTGTATTTCCTGTGTCAAGTTTTTTTAGGCATATTTGGGTTTTTTTTTGCTAGAGAAATACATGGATTGAGAACAGAGGTATTACTCTTAATCTGACATTGACTTATAAAGATTTCTGTAAGTGGCATTTAGAAGTACAAGGATAAGAATAAACTATAGAAAAAAATGCTATGCATCAGCAAGTTCTATAGCTACTGGAGTTAACGTGCAAGTACTACAGACAGGGAACAACAGGGACTCCTATAAGACAAAAGTCTTTCCTTTGTCCCTATTTTATCTTACAGTATCAGGGTCTAGTTTATTCATTGCATGTAAAATCTGGTAGTAGCCTTCAATCGGTATTTTGAAACTCTGTAATTTTACACAGTGTTCATTTAAGGCTCTGTGCACATAGCAGGGGAACTGAATTTACCAAGGAGGAACAAATGGTTGTGGCGGGTTAGCCCTTGGCTGCAGGCCAAACCACACACTCCTGCTCACACAGTTCCCACCCCCGTCCAGTGATAGGGGAGAGAATTAAAGGGGTAAATGGAAAAGAGGACTCGTGGGTTGAGATAATAACTAAACTACAATAATATTGAAAATAATACTATATACAAATATACAATGTGATACACAGTGATACTGCCCCCCTACCCGATGACCAAAGGCTCAGCCTGTTTCCAGCTAACGATCCCCAGAACTACACTCACTATTCGCCCAAACGGGGGGAGGGAAGGTGCACTGCTCCCGGAGGCACTCATGGAACGGAGATAAAGATTCAAGCGTCCCAGACTGGAGTGTGTGTGTGGGGGGGGGAAAGGCCTTGGGAGAGCGAATGCAGACACCTGAAGCGAGATGATCTCAAGCCCAAGGGAAGCAAAAAAGAGCGATCTCCTGGAAGGGTCCTCACCTATATACTGGGTATGACGTGCATGGTATGGAATAAACAATTGGTCACTCTGGTTCTCAGTCTTAACCTAAGAGCAAATCCCAGGCTAGCAGCTGGACTGTGTCTCCCCCCCCCCCAAGCCCCCCCCGGCGCTGTCTGCTGAAAGGGGAGAGGCTGAAGGAACTTGAAAAAAAAAAAAAAATTACTCTCTCTACATAACCCAGGACAATGGTTTATTTAACTTTTTATGAAACTAAAATATCACATAAATTCTCTTCTGTGTAAAGTATATTGAAAATCACATTAGTGACATTTAAACAAAGATTTTTGTGCATCCTTGCTTATCTGAAGGACAGCAACCCACACTGCTGCAAACACTCATACTGGTACAAACTGTCGGGCTCCATCTTCGCTTCGTTCATACCCTTTGATATTTATAGCCCTTGTCCATAGTAAGGCGAAGGAAGGTGAAGGGCAGAACAGTTGTAGTAGGAAGTATAGTGCTTGTGTGACCATCTCCCAAACACCAGTCTTATGTCTTGGAGAGGTGCCATGTTGGCAGGCTGCACAGGAAGTACTCACATAGCAAATTGTGTTACGAGCAGCAGAACCACAACAAGGTTTTTCCTGCATCTGATGATAATTTTTTGAATGAGGGGCAGGGAGGGAGAAGAGGAAGGTCAGGGTAATGTGGATGAAAAGGAAAGGCCCACACTATTGTAAGGACGGTGAAAACAAAGTGCCGTGTGCCAGAGAGCTTCAGCATATATGACACATCAGCGCTGAGCAGGACACGGGAATATTCCGTTGAGGCCGAAAAGCCCTGTGGGTAGGAAAGCTGTGGTGATGTCCTGTGTTTTCACTGCTACCTCCTTTTCTTCCCTACTTCAGAGTTATTTCTCCTTACGTGCCCTTAGAACCAACTCTCACTTACTTGAGCTTTCTTTGATGTCAGTCTTAATATGAGGAAAAACAAAGATGTTTGAGTTTTAAAATACTTACATTAGTGTTCTGTTACAAGTCTTTGGGCGTTCCTTGTTTTTTTGTGAGGGTTTTGTGTTATTTTGTTTTTTTCTCCCTAGGTTTATCTTTTAGCTATGAAAGAGCTGCGGGGAAGCCCTCCCTTAGCCTTGTAAGTTCCAAGCCTGCTGTTAACATGTAACAAATACTCAGCAAGCAGAACAACCCAATGTGGTTGCTGTACCTAAGCCAGATCTGGACGTTGCATCAAGTAGATCAGAGCTATCTTCTGACAGGCATCTGTCCCACAGCCTGTTTTTGACACATTGACTTAGAAAAAGAGTACATGATCATGGAAATATCCTTGTTTATGGCATCAAGTGGTGGCTTTTATGAGGCACGAATTGTACTCAAATTTCCTGCAAAGCAGAAGATACTTTCGAGAAGTTAGGGTGCATCCCAAGATGCAAGAGAGGCAGTGAGTTTCTCCATCCTTAAAATGTTTCTCACCACACTTCAGGCAAGATGAAAACACATAACGTTTCCTAATTTATCTTAAAGAGACAAATGGAAATGCAATGTTGCATATGAAGTAACTGTACAAACACGCTTGTGCTCTTGGACAGGCCAGAGAGACCCTCATGGTCATAGAATATTTGAGACTGGAAGTGACCCCTCTGCCCCTTCAAAGCAGGGTCAGTTAGAACAGGCTGATCAGGACTGTCCAGTTTGCTTTTGAATATCTCTATGAACTCCATGTCTTGACAATGTATTCAGTGATTTTGCAAAAGCTTGGGTGTCCCTGAAGGCTTTACAGGGCAGTAAGTACAGAAGTAATACAGATGGAGAAGATAATGACAAGCAATTCCAGTGCCGTGGTAATGCTGAGTGTAAAAGGTAATAATAATTCTTTACCAGAGCTGGTATGACTGCGCTGAGAAGTATCCAGTTGAGGAGATGTCAGAAGCTCCGTTTCTAATCCAAAAAAGACTGGATGCTTGTGGTGGAGATGTAGACATTGAGCAGAATGCACTGGTGGTGGTGTAGAGGTTTGCAGGCCAAGAGAGCTCTGGCAGGTTGATGTCTCTTAACCTGTCAAAAACCATCTAGAAGGCGATGATGGAAGCTGTAGAGAAGGTTAAGAAGTGATTATTACCAGAGTTGAATTGAACACTCAGTCTACCATTAGTGTCCTGAAGGAATAAAGATTTTCATGGAAACATCCGTAGGGTACACGGGAATCAGAATATCAGAGGCAAAGTGTCAAGCAGAGGTAATCTGTGTACAAAACAGAGGACTTCCTCCACCCACTCACCCAGTAAACACTTTATAACCATGGCACTGTTAAATGTTAAAAAGTAAATGTGTGGTTCTTGTAGATGTGTGTAGTTCACCACTACATCAAAAATTCACCACTTCTGAGGGAGGAAAAATTTGTCACTTTAAGAATCTCAGGCGCATTTGTCAATAACATGAGGGTTCACTGAGAAAGGAAGAAGGAGAAATGGTGTCAAAGTTATCTGATTAATTTCCCTCCATGATCTGAAGGATCAGTTCTTTGCTCTTTTAGTTATGGAGTTTTCCTTTACTATTAGCATTATGATTTCTGGCTCATTTCCATGCAGGCTTCCCTACATTGTTATTTGCTGTGCCCCAGAAGAAGCTCTGCTTGTGGGAAACAGCGTCTTTTAGACTTCTCTCTTTTAACTCTAATCATAGAGCACTTGTTAAGAGGCATAGGAACCAAAAATTGTGAGTTCCTGGCATTCAGGAGGGAGTTTTCACAAGCACATCACTGAATGATCCACCCTTGGTGGCTCATCTGCTGGCTTGGTTTGTGGTTCATGAAGTCCACTCCTGCTCTGATAGAATTATGTTTGAACTGGCATTAGTAAGATGAGAGGTGTAACAACTTACCTGAAACTTCTCATCAGAAAAAGCATTATTCTCACTGCATTGCTGTGAGGCTGCACTGTGTGTATGTGCTGAATTGAGTAGTTGGCCTCAAATTATTGACAACTCTGTTGAAACTGGGTGCTGGCTGCCAAAGAATGTGGATGTGCTGTGGTTGAAGAATAGGCACCCCAATAGCTAGTTGTGTTAAGTGGAAGTAGGGGAGTCTGAGCCAAGCTGTCTTTGTTGGCCTTAAAGGGAGCAAGTAGCATGGACTCCTGTTAACATAGGTGCCCTGCAGTGTCATCCTGGGTTGTGAGGGAGAAAGGGACTGTGAGAACACAGAGTAAGGCAGCTACTTGAGGTTGTAGTGGAGATATCAGGTTGTTGGAACTCCTTTCCCTTACATAAATTTCGATGAGCACAGTAAAAAAAACGTCCGAGATGGAAGTCAGGCTGGAGGCTGTGATTTCCACCTATTTTCATGTATGACAGCATGAGATGTCTAACACGGGGAAGTCAGATGCTTGGTTTTACGCACAGACTGCAGACTGAATGGTGTATATTAGTTTTTGGCTTCACTACAGACTGCCGTACTCTTCAGGCCATCGTGGCTTCTCAGCAGCAGGAGATGAGCAGCAGAGAAGTTCCCCTGCAGAAAAGCTTTGTACAAACGCAGCTGCTTCCTAGGAAACTCACTGCCACAGGCATGCTCAGTGTGAGGATGGGGCTGAAAGGCCTAGTAGCTATTGGAGTATACCTCTTTCTCTTGTGTCCAAACTAGAGCTGCTTCTCAACACCTGAAGGATTTGCCTGTGCCTGATAGCTCAGAACTAGACCTGCAGAGCAGAGCGACTCAGCCCTGTGCCACCCTCCTTAGCCCAGCCTGAAACTGCTCTGTTTTGCTTTCAATACATTTTTTTTTTGTCTAGTGTCAGGATTTTCTTATGTAATATACAGCTTAAAGTGATTCTAAAGTACTTCAGCTTAATCATGTTTTTGTTCCCCACCCCCAAGCTTTTATGTTTGAAGGCTCCATTAGTGTCCATAACAAAGAGAGAGTAACACAGATGGTAAACATTTTTACCGCAGAACACCAGCAGCGAACACCATATCACTGATTTAGGAGTCTCTGTACTGTGCTTGCTCAGCTGTATATAATCACTCTCATTTCCTTCCCTTGGGTTTCTGGCTGGTGTAGGGAGACTTTACTGGCATGTTCAGTGAAGTCTCCCTGGCATTGCCGAGCTATTTCTCAGTTCTCATATATGCCGCTTTGCGAAGCAAGAAGCTCCATGCTGGAGCTGGGGTAAGCTTTTCCCTGGCATGCTCTGTGATTTTCAGAAATGTGTTTTCACCAAATGCACGAAGCTAAAATGAAAACTCTTTTGGGTGAGGATAATATCTGCCTTAGCTGCCAGGCAGCCATAGCGCTTTTGAATGCCTCCCCGATACAAAAGATAATAAATCTAGGGAGCTGTGATTAGCCTTGCCTGAGTTTTGTGGGATAGTTGCCATGGTGGAAGCTAGTGTGTGTTTGGTACAAAGCAATTATATTTTTAAAGTTTCAGTTTTCATTCTGGGAATGCTGACAGAAAGACGAATGCTATGAATAAGGGTTGTTGGTTGTTTGTTGTTAGTTCAAATAAAAGTATAAAAAAAGTCATTCAGTTTAAGGCATTTTACCAAGCTGACTAGCTGTGAGGTTCTTGTTTTATCTTCCTTTTTGCTTTTCTTTGTACAAACAAAATAGCAAACTTAGGCTCTGTCTATCAAAAATGCAAGTAGCTTTCCTTTTGTACTTAGATGAGAGAGATAATATCCAACTAAAATTTCACATTAGCATTCTGCTTGTAAAATAAAACAGTGTCCTTTGGGCCAGAGAAGTTTTTTTTTTAAATAAAAAACAAGTGTGCACTACAGTCTGTGTAGTGGTGGCCCATTTTGGTGACTTGTTTACTGTTGTGTCTTTCATATGAAATTCTTGGCTACAGGCAAAGCATTCAAATACTTTTCTCTTTGTCGAAAAAAGAAGATGAAGATTGCCTGAAACTGGAGCCAAGTTCACATTCTCTGGAGTACCATTTCAGCCTTTGGGAGGACCATCTAGTGCAGAGTAACCGAAAACTCAAGCTAGGTTTGTTTGAACAATCTAAACTTAAAGAAGAGACAGCAAAACAAATACTTTTTAATTCTTGTGCTTTTTATATTTACACTGGCGGTGGTGTCTTCCTTAGATAAAACGTTTTGATATTAAGCAGTTCCTCTAATTTTACTGGGCTCTGTTTCTTTTTATGGTAACACACACTGTGCAGGAAGGTCATTATATGGGAGAAAAAAAGCTGTCAGCATAAAAGAGAAAGTTAACATTGCACATGTCTTTGTTTATGGGGTTCCTGGAATGTGGTGTGAATCGAGCCAAATGATGGCTTAAACTGTTCTTTTTAGTATGCTGGATGGGCTCTCCATGCATTCTGCCAGTATCAGGTACTTCACCTTGCAAGTATAGGTTGTAAAATTATCTCTGAAAGCATGTCAAGTGTTTCCTTTAGATGTTGCTAGTATTTGCTTTAAAGACCATTTATATTTTTGGTACAGTTTGAGGGAATGCGAGTGTTGTTACACTCAAATTAATGCAACTGCATTTGATAAGAACATTGAGATTAATAAGGAAATATATTGGTTGTGTATGCAAAGCCAGATTAGGTTAGTGCTGGTCTCAGTGTTGTCTGGTGACTGTGCATCACAGGGAGCCTTGCAAACTGCATTGGTGGTTTTTGTCTCATTTAGGATTGCATTAACATCTGTGTTACAAATGGCCATTCATCAGCTAGTAGTTTTGTTTGAGTTCCAGAAGAAAGATGAAAGAAAATGCAGCTACTTTACATTTTTTGAGTTCCATCCCCCAACAGGTTTCATGTCTGATGTAAACCAGGGCAAACGGGTAAAAACATAAGCAGCAGTAAATTCTTTAATTTTATACCTTATTAAAAGAAGTGTAAAACCTTGTCTTCTCTAAGCCGATACTACTGCCTTCATTTTCTGCCTGAAATGAGGTTTCTTCATAAACTGACGTGCGGCTGACTAGGTGTTAACCGTCTTGGGGATTCCTGCTGAACCAGTCCTGCACAGGAGTGGGGAAAGGAGCCCTGATGGCTCAGGACATGAGGGATCAAATCAACAATTAAAGGATAATAATGAGTTGCGAAGGAAAGGGAAGATGACTAGCCAGGAAGGATTAGCCCGAGTCAGGAACAAATTTCCTGAAATTATACTCAAGCAGGTGCTTAAAGGGAGGTGGGTTATTCTCTTAAGGAGTGATTTTCTGAAGTGTGTGAGCCAGCTACAAGGAGGTCTATCTGAGAGGCCAGTGAGAAAGAAACTCCACTGGGGAGAAAGAAAAGGATGCTGCCTCACAGGGTCAGGGAGAAAGTAGTGTGCTCTTGGAAGGCAATAAGATTTCTGCTTTTCCCTGTGAGAGGCAATGTGCGTTGTACCGTGAAGGAGGTTAATATGCTGGCCCACTGACCCTTTTCCACTGGGGAAAATGAGTGTTTAAATAGCTAATATACGTATTTTCAGTATGTTTTCTTTGTATAATATCAGTAGATATTAAAAGCAAGACTTACTGAGAGGAAAACACCTGTCTGGTATAAACCAGAGAGGTAAGTTCCACAGGGAAAACCAGCATCTTTCATTAGACCAACCAATGATGCTGGAGGCCAGAAAGGCAGCACCTAAGTTCCCTGCTGCAGCTTCAGTGGGGGAAGGGGATAAAGCTTTGTCTGAGACCTTTTTACAAGCTTGATTGACATTGGGGGGCTGGAACCAGTGCAAGGGACAGACTGGATATGGGCATGAGTGAGGAGAGGGCTTGAGTTTCTGCTCTGAAGAGTTGTCACAGCATGACCTGTTGGTGCAGTGTGAGCATCGTCTCATGAAATAGCCTGGCATTAACAGACACTGCAGCTACCTGTGTTTGTTTTTATTAAAGTATTCTCAGATCAGTTTTGTTAGCTCAAGTGTATACACTCAGGTGTATGCCTTGTGAATCAAAATGAGGATTTGCTTTTCTCATTTTCAATGTGTTTCATTACACCGGATTCCTTTACAAGCCAAGATGGTATTTGTTTGCCTGAGTTCATTTTTGGAGTTGTATGGGAATGGACACTTTGAATGCTAATTTCTGATTTTTACACACATTGTAACACCTACATTGTTTCTTTTGGGATTAGCATTCTCTAGGCAATGATTTTGTTCAGGAGTAATTACGTTAGTATTCAGTAAAGCTGAAATTGTGTATTTTACTCTTTATAAAAAGTATTTGTCAAAACATTGTTATCCATTAAACACTTCTCCCACCTAAAGGAAGAAAGGAGAGGTTACCTGGATGTTAGTTGTTTCAGCATACTGCTAGCTTCTGGCCTCAATCTAAATAAAACAAGTGAGACCTGCAAAATACCAAGTATATAAAATTCCAGTGTATTTTATTGGACAAGGAAACTTCATGTTAAAAAAGCACTGTGCTTTGAATGATTTCCAAAATATATTGTTGGATTCAAAGTTGCGAAATGCAATTGCTTCAACATCCTGACAGAGCCACAGGATCTGGAGTGGCGTAAGAAAAGCGATGACTGATGGCCAGATTTTAAAGGGGCAACTTAGTCCCACTAAAATCAATGCAAGTTAGGTACCTAAATGCCTTTGAAATCTGGCTCCGAGCCTGTAGTTTTTGTTGCTGTTAATACTTTGGACATTTTCTTTATGCCAGCCCTTCAGTTCAACTCAAGGAACAGGAGAGGGATTTCCTGTGTCGGTCAGCAACGTGCTGTTTAGCACTGGAGCTAACCCTGAGCGCAGGGCTGGGCAGTGCTGCTCTGGGACTCACTCTGCGTTAATATTGCTCTAGTAGGAGTCAAAGTTTAATTGCCGATACGACATTTGACTCCATTCTGAACTACAAATACGTTCTGAAGCAAGGAGGATGCTACAGAACAATTTCCCCTTCGCTCCCTGGACTTTTTCCCCCTCTGCTTTTCAGTGTTCCTCCCAAGATATGTTTTGAGAAAAGAATATATATGCCAGCAACATGGACATCATTGAACTGAGCTTGTCGGGTAGTCATAGTTTTATTTATGGGTAATAATACTATGCCATTTTTAAAGGAAGGAGCAGCTTTAGAAAGTCAGGCTGGAAAATAGCTAAAAAGTGTAATTTATTTCCATCAAATTATAAAACTGTACTGTGCTAGCTGAAAGCACATAATGAGTAGAAAGTGAGCACTAATCTATTTGACTCTGTCTGAACCTTTGTATTGCTATTTATCTCGGTGGGAGATTTTAATATTCTACTGATGTTATTTTATATTTTGCTGACTTTCAGGGTGAGATATTGGCACTTAAAATCATGTTGACTGCCTGAATGCAAAATCAGATTTTATGAGAATTAATAAAATCGTGCTATTGTGAATCTTGGAGATGGCACTAGCTGATATAAATGCTGTCTGAAATTGATGTAATGAGCTGGGTTTGCCTTTATTTCAAAGTTCTTTTTCATACCCTTGAAGGGATTTTGCAAAGGTGTATGCATATTAAGGCCCAGATTCTGCTTACGTTACCAAGAGAGTATCTCTAATTGATCTAACCAACAAAGCTAAAAGTATGAATGGAATTCTTTCCAGTAGCTCCTTTATTAATTGTGTATTACTTTTGCCCAGTCCCTGGTTTGCCCTCCGATTTTTCCTGGATGCCTGCTTCCTCCCCACCACCGTTCCAGACTGCAGTTACTGAACGCGCATTGGCTTTGCAGCTGGTTCAGTGAGAATTCCAAAGAAGTTGGAAAGATGAGTGAATCTTGATTTAAAGCTTTGACACGTGAGGACACATACCACTGTTTGTGGTGTTGAAGATCTGCAGAATGTGCAGTGGTGAGGAATACAATTTTATCTACTCTATAGCAGAAATGGAAACACAGACACAAGTCATAAAAACTTAGCATTATAAATAAAGAAAAAAGTTTAAATCTGCTCTGCAGGTGCAGCACTTAAGTCCATCCATTGTAAAACTTAATTGAATTATCTTGGACACATAATTAATTATTAATTTTACCATGCAATTTCCTTATTCACTTTGTGCCTGTAGTGTCAGAGGGTGAGTTTACTCTGAAATTCAGGCTCAGATTTAAACAACTGGAACACACGGGGCATCTTATGGGAGAGCTCGTGGCTGAGATACAGTTCTACTTGGAGGTGCGAAGGCAAACTGCTGAAAAATATTCAGATAGTAAGAGTTCTGGAGAAGCAAGAGCCTACAACCACCTCCTTCTCCCTTTGACTCATAGTTTTACTGAATTTTGAAGTGAAGCAAGCTGACAGAGGGACTGAAGAGTTTTAATCTTATGGCTGTTCATGAGATCGCTCAAAATAAATAAGGAATTTCTCCAAATAGCTTAATGAGCTTTTTAAAAATTTAGGAATGCAACCACTGAAGTTTCCATTCAGAAGAATGTCTCCAGACTATCAGCGACACCTTAGAGCTGGTAGAACTAGAGACTGCTGATAACTTTTAAAGCCCTTATGAAAGTGCTGAATTGTGTGATTCAATGTGACCTTATCCTTGAAAGCACTTAAAATGTGACTTAAAGAGCACTTAAAATACTGGCATGCTTTTATGAACTGAGATCTCTGTAGGCATCTTTATCTTGATCCATCATTTAGCTAAATTCATTGTAGTTTTTATTCCCTACTCACAAGCTGAATGCACTCAATTAGAGGAAGATAGGGCACATTTTTCAGTTTATGTACTGCTTTTCCCAGTTATTGCATGTGAATAAGGATTAATAAGTAACAGAGTTATGAATGCCCAAGGATTTTTTCTTAATTTTTGACAGTTTATTTCCAGAGCTGTCTCTGCACTCCAGTTCCATAGAAAGCCTGTAAAATCTCTGTCAAATTATGAGCTTACAGTCTGTTTTTCCCCACCAGAGAGAATCCTTCTGCAAGTTCTCCAGAACTTCAGTGATTGCCACTGTACAAATTTTACAAGTGTGTGTTGATTATAGAATCATATCAAGGTTAGGGTTACAAAGGATCTTAAAGATCATCTGGTTTCAACCCCCTGCCATGGGCAGGGACACCCTCCACTAGCCCAGGTTGCTCAAAGCCTCATCCAGCCTGGCCTTGAACCCCTCCAGGGATGGGGCATCCACAGCTTCTCTGGACAACCTGTTCCATTGTCCCCAGTTTAGCCAGCTTCTTGACACTGTGTCTGTATGGCAGAGGCAATTACATTGCTACAGGCATGTTGTTGCCCTCCACTAGCAAGAAAAATGGTAAAAGGATGGATTCTTTGTTCTTCAAAAGTCAGTGCCTTGGAGCTGAGTAAGTGTACTGGATTTCAGCTTAGCCTGGTGGGAATACAAAATGAGTCATTGGATCATTATTATAAATCTGTCAGACTTACATGTAACACAGATAAGTTAAGGCTAGTTAGCAGTGCCAGACTTCAAGTAGGAGGCATCTAGAATACTTCCACACCCAAGAAAGCATTTTATTGGAGGCTAGCTCTACTTTTTTTGTGCAAGGAGAGCTTTGCTTTGATTAAAAAAACCCCACCTTTATACACGTTTTAAAAATTGCTCGTAGGTGTTTGTGGAAGGTGAAATGCAGAAATATGATACATAATGGAAATATATTGTCAGATAGGCAAATGTCATANAAAGAGCACTTAAAATACTGGCATGCTTTTATGAACTGAGATCTCTGTAGGCGTCTTTATCTTGATCCATCATTTAGCTAAATTCATTGTAGTTTTTATTCCCTACTCACAAGCTGAATGCACTCAATTAGAAGCAAACAAGGCACATTTTTCAGTTTATGTACTGCTTTTCCCAGTTATTTGCGTGTGAATAAGGATTAATAAGTAACAGAGTTATGAATGCCCAAGGATTTTTTCTTAATTTTTGACAGTTTATTTCCAGAGCTGTCTCTGCACTCCAGTTCCATAGAAAGCCTGTAAAATCTCTGTCAAATTATGAGCTTACAGTCTGTTTTTCCCCACCAGAGAGAATCCTTCTGCAAGTTCTCCAGAACTTCAGTGATTGCCACTGTACAAATTTTACAAGTGTGTGTTGATTATAGAATCATATCAAGGTTAGGGTTAGAAGGGATCTTAAAGATCATCTGGTTTCAACCCCCTGCCATGGGCAGGGACACCCTCCACTAGCCCAGGTTGCTCAAAGCCTCATCCAGCCTGGCCTTGAACACCTCCAGGGATGGGGCATCCACAGCTTCCCTGGGCACCCTGTTCCATTGTCCCCAGTTTAGCCAGCTTCTTGACACTGTGTCTGTATGGCAGAGGCAATTACATCGCTACAGGCATGTTGTTGCCCTCCACTAGCAAGAAAAATGGTAAAAGGATGGATTCTTTGTTCTTCAAAAGTCAGTGCCTTGGAGCTGAGTAAGTGTACTGGATTTCAGCTTAGCCTGGTGGGAATACAAAATGAGTCATTGGATCATTATTATAAATCTGTCAGACTTACATGTAACACAGATAAGTTAAGGCTAGTTAGCAGTGCCAGACTTCAAGTAGGAGGCATCTAGAATACTTCCACACCCAAGAAAGCATTTTATTGGAGGCTAGCTCTACTTTTTTTGTGCAAGGAGAGCTTTGCTTTGATTAAAAAAACCCCACCTTTATACACGTTTTAAAAATTGCTCGTAGGTGTTTGTGGAAGGTGAAATGCAGAAATATGATACATAATGGAAATATATTGTCAGATAGGCAAATGTCATAGAGATGAGGGAGAAAATTGTTCAAAATTCATGGTGTTTGATCACCACCTGTACGCATGTCAGGTTGCACCTGAAAGCAGAAGGCAGAACAAATCGAGAAAATGTGCTTATTCAGTGAAGAGTATCTTATTTTGCATGAATAAAGGTTAGATCAGCTCCTTAGTGAGGAAAATACTGAGAAACTCCAACTCATATTTTTGTGGTTAGATTTTCAGAGATGATAGATCACAACTGCTTCCACGAAAATCAGTGGAAGTTGCAAATTCTTACATCTTTCAGAAAACAGGATATTGATGGTTTAGGTTTCTCTACTGTCTCTCACTTGGAGTAAGTTATTTCTCTCAACAAAGAATGATTAAGACCTTTTTTAATGTGAATTTGTCTGTAGCTTGCCAGTAACATCTTTACTATGCAGGCATGCATCGGTGGCCCAGTGGGAGTTTCAGTTCACTTCTGATTATTTCCCAGGCTTTGGCCAGAGAATTTCTCAGGCTCAGATGGTTCTTAGTGATTGGTTCAGAGCAATCCCCCTCTTTATTGTTCATCAGTGCCAGATCTTCAAAGGCATAAATGCAGTATAATGTGTGACGGTTCTGTGTCTCCAGCTCAAATATGTGTATTTGAAAAGGCAATTCTGTAAGTCTGGTTTTGAAACTCCCAATGATCTTGGTGATACTATAGAGAAAAATGAGTTCTTTCAACAACAGAGAGGGGGAGAGACAAATGTTTTAATCAGAAGAACAAAGAAAACTCATGTGCCCTCGTCAGTAACAGAGTTAGTGGGGAGAATTTACCTTTTTTTAATTAAAAAAGTGAAAGATTAAGTCTCAGGCCACTTGTTTCTGTTTCAGATGATCTGGATGCATCATTACTTATTAATTGATACTGCTTTTCTATGCACAAGGAACTTATTTATTGTATTTATATAACACTGCCTGATGAACAGCGTGGCTGCTTACAGTGTGGTGATATTGAAGTATTTTGAGTTATATTTTTAATGATCCCTTTGTTGATGGATGGACTGTTCCTCTTGGTGAAGGCGAGGGCTCACCCAAGTAGCTTCAGAGAACAATTTGAGTATCAGTTTCACAAGTGAAAAAAATCTGAAAAGGAAAAGGAAGCAATTCATTCACAATGGGACATGGTGCAGAGGAGGATAACCTGCCTTCAAAGATTTTTGTTTCGAGTATTATAATGTTTAATAAATAGTTTACTTCAAAGGCCTTTGCTGGAGAAAAAAAAATAAAATAAGCAGCTTTCCTGCTATTCTTGTTCACTGGTCCAGTGTTGCTATAAGTAGCTCATATCCTGTCCTCTGTGGTCTCAGGTGGTTAGCTTTTGTTTGGGAAACTGAAGCTTCAACCGAAAGAGCTGTGCCACCAGTTAAATTATTAGGTAGTTGACAATGTCTCAAAAATCAATAGAACTCCCTGTGTAACTTGGGGGGGTGACTCTGGCAGGGGAGGAGGGATGTTGGTATTATTTTGGGTGATGAGCAAAGCCAACAGAGGAGATCATGTAAAAATAGTAGTTGCTAAGAAAGACATCTGAAGTAAATTCTTCACTTCCATCTTCCCCCCACGACGTACTTTTTTTCAAGCATTGTTAACGTTTCATAGAGTACAAGATGTATTGGGAGGTCATTTGGTCTGTTCTCAGTGTCATGATTAGCTGTAACAAAACCCATTCCTGTTTGAAGTTCTTCTGACCTGTTCTGTATCCATTTCGGTATTTCTGTATTGTTTTGTTTCTGCTGAATGTTGTACTTTGTATTTGTGTTCCATCCAGTAAAGAAATGACTCAAGGCTCAAAGGAAAAGGCTTGGGTGTTTCCCAAATAATTACATCTTAGGTTTTCTAGTTCTGGACATCTGAACTAAGCTACTGTTTTGTTTTCTTCCATTGTTTCTAATTTTGAGTCGTTTCAAATCATTTGAGGGAGCAGTATTATGTTGCTGCCATCCTTCTAGACCTCATGTTTGTCCCTTGTTGTGAGTTAACACCTTTGGGTGCACAATCTGGATCTGAAAACAAAACCATTCCATCTCTAAGGTAAGGATCATGAAACAGAATCGCAAAGCTCTCGTCTTCGATTTATAGCTGATTGTAGCCAAAACTGTAAGTGGCAGGACTTTGAAGAGAGCTAATTAGTAAAAGCAAGGAAATTCTGCTGGAGCTACCTTTGCTTCACCCATGCTCTTAGATGATTGACCATGGACAGTGTTTAACAGGGTTTAACTCACTCCTCCCCAATAACATATTTTCCTGAGATCACATCTGGTATTTAGGATCTGGAACATAACCACTAGAGCAGCTTGCTCCCATTGGTAATATATTAGGATGAGTCTGAAGGCTGCATGCTCTGTTTACTTGGCCACATCAAGGTCAGAAGTTTCCATAAGTTTCCACAAGCGGATAAAAGAATATCCCATGGATAACAAATTACTGCTCAGCAGAAAATGGAATCAGTATCCTGTCTCTAGGAGCGTATCTCTTGTTGTATCCTTCACTTGCTTTCCAGTTAAATGGTAGGTAGTAAGGATGTGTTGGGGCTTGATCAGTGCTTCCTCAAGGTAAGATCCAAAATGCAACCCCCAAAAATATGGCAAGAGAAAGCTAAATGTGTAAATGGGCTGAGGAAGATGAGGAAGATGCCTGAGGATGTTTTGGAGACATATCCTCTGGCCCTGATTTCAGTGTCTTCCCTCTGAAATATCCTGTGTTTCCAGCCACAACAACTCCACGTTAATGAAATAAGAAATATTCTTCTCACATGTGTGAGGAGATGATGGAAGATGTTTTTGTCCTTGAGGATCAATGGGATAAGGAGGAGAAGGCTGAGTGCAAGGACAAACAACTGTTCTCCAGAAATTAGATATTGTAATCATCTGTAATGAGGGCCTCAAAGAGGCAAAATGCAGTCTTCCTCCATAACAAAATATATAAGGCATAATACTGAACTGTCTGAAAGTCCATTTTTCTGTTCTATAATGTATGATGTATAGTAACATCCTTGGTTACTCTGGCTGGAGAAAAGCTGGTTTTACCAAATAATCTGCGTGCAGAAAAGTAGAGGTGATTCTGAGATTATTTTAGAGCTTCACCAGTGATTCTTTGAGTCTTTGCTACTGGCCATGCGTTTCATCAGAGTCATTATCTGATGACTATGAAATACTTAGTCCCCAGACATGTCAAGGAAGTAATTACCTCAAATCAGCTCTTGTTCAATTTAGAGCTAATGAATAACTATTACAAGCTAATCAGTGCTGTAATGGTAATTAGTAAAGTGGGTAAAATAACTGGAAATTAAAATGATTAAACTTGCCTGTTTGGAATTCCACATTGAGCAGTGAGTAAATGATGTATTGCTCAGATCAGAGATAATATATGGTCACATGTATTTATGCTGCCATGCCACTCAGACAAATCCTCCGCACTTCAAGCAGTTGTTTGAAGGGAGAGGACATACACTGCAATGATGGCCAGGACTGCCGAGATGCTTGAGGAAGATTATACCTTGTTATAACCATGGGCCCTTTCAGTCCTGTTCTCCTTCACTATGTGTGCACGTGTTCACATTCTGCCAAGCTTCTGCCCCACTGCTGCAAGCTCCTCTTTACTCAAAGACTATGCACAATTCTTTGGTGTATATCTTGCGGATGTGTCCTTATTTGCTGGCCCCACAGTCCAGGCACCCTTCCACATCTCCAAGTCCAGTAATGTGTTCCTTTAGATAAACTGCCTGTAGAAAATTCAGAAACTATTTGTAATTTGTCTTAAGCAAACTCAACTGCTATGGAGGAAAGCAGTGAAACTCCTCACAACCATCCACCAGCAAATCTATGAAACAGTGGCTTGCCTAATTTCTTTTTTTTTTCACAGAAGGGCCTTGTGTGAAGAGGTTGTTTCCATTATCCCACTGTGATAAAACGGCATAGCTGTCCTTCCATTTAAAGGGGAGCATAGTTGTGTTTTTCTTTTCCTTGTCTCTTTTGCTAGTGTTTCCTGAATCAGGGAAAACATTTTCTAGAATTGAAAAGAACAGCAGCCTGGCTGTTACCTACACTAATGGAAGCTTGTTTGAGTAGTAAGGTTCTGCATGTGATAGAGAAGCTTAAATTCAATTTTTCCTGTTTGTAACTTTGATGTGAATGTTAAATGAATTAGCGGAATTATAAAGCCAATCGATAACTGGCTTTATAAATAATAAATAGTCAAACTTTGGGAAAACGAAGCAGGGAGGAGTAGAAACAAAAAGAAAAAACAGCAGAGAAAACAAAACCTTGGTGGTTGTTGTCAACTGCTACATGTGAAGTTGCCTCACTGCCCCACGAGCGAATGTTCAGTTTTGTGGACTCCAGCAGTTACAGCAGCTCTTCTGCACTGAACATATTTGTATTGATTACTGTTTGTCTTTATGTGCACTTGAAATGTAAATTGTGCAAGCTTGTCTTCTGCTTGTGGATTAATGTTTTAGAGGAAATAATTTTCAGTGTAGATTGTTAATTGTGATTCAGTTTTATTTTCCTTCTGTGAAGCTAGATATAGTGTTTATGCTATTTTGGGGAGAATTGTGGTAGATTATGGTTGACATAATGATGTTTTTGTGACACACAGGTAAAGTGGAGGAAAGATGGGTGATGCATGCTGGCTTGCTGTACTTTTTTTTGCAAGCAGACATCAGAACAATGATGTTATATATGACCAGTTTTTTTGG
This sequence comes from Syrrhaptes paradoxus, assembly GCA_013400615.1. Lineage (NCBI taxonomy): Eukaryota > Metazoa > Chordata > Aves > Pterocliformes > Pteroclidae > Syrrhaptes > Syrrhaptes paradoxus. Next base: position 1,884 of record VZTO01019086.1, on the reverse strand, counting down.
GTTTTTTTTGTTTGTTTGAGTTTTTTTTTTTTTTAAGATTTTCGTGAATTTACTGTTTTTTTTCCAAGAAAGCCAACTGCAGTCTTAAAATGAATGTATACAAAAGCTGGGAAGTTGTAGTTGATTTCTGAAAGATGTGAACTGTAGAGACTGTTTATATTTAAAATTGCTATTCACCTCTCAGTAAATATATAAAAATGTGCCAATGTTATTCTAAAGTGTTCTGCTTTTGTTTTCTTGGCTCTTACACAAAGAATATCTCTATACTAAACCAGCAGTAAAACATGAGATCAAGTGTGCTATGGAAGTGCTTTCCTTCAGTGTGCTTCCCAGAATTTTCTATAAAGTAAAAGCAGGATTGCTCAGTACACGTAAAGGTTGAGGAACTTGCTGGAAAGAAGGAGCGCTACCTTGGTAGCTGGGAAAATGACTGGTACAGCATGACTTCAGAAATCAGTTAAGTTAGTCTCGGAGAAATGAGGACTGCCTTAAAAAGATTAAAAAGCTGAAGGATTGTGGAGATTCAAGAGCACATTTTATAAGGGAGAAAGCAACCAGAAGACCAACTCCCACTGAAAAAGTGAGTGGTCACGGACACCCATCTTTAATGTCTTCTAAAATCTGCTTTTAACGTGTTTTACTTTTAAATTGCCCTAAATTAAGTGCCAAAATCCCTATTTTTACTTCATTTTGAAGTTAACAGAGAAGTTATGTCAATCTCGTTGACATTTGTTTTGAATGTATGTAGTATAGCTTAAAATGATTCTTAGCTTATATGAACTGATAATGCATTCATATGTTTTTTTCTAAATGAAAAATGATGTCTTGGGATATCCTTCCAAGAACTATAGCTTTTCTTTCTTACTCTGTTTTGAACAGAACAAATTGAAATTAATGCAATATGCCCTTCACAACGCAGAGTTGTCTTTCACATGGTACACGTGTGATGCTTAAGAGTTTGAACAACATGTTTTTCAAAAAATGCTGAGAATCTTTGATATTTCTTTCTTGAGTTTTCATTTTTTCTGCCTGGTATCTCATGCGGCATAACCCTGTCATAGGATAATGGTGTTCAGTGTGCCATGGTGCTGCCTGGTAATTTTTCAGATGGTTACTGCACTGGTGCTGACTATGAAATTCAGATTGTCCTTATATGAAACCTGAAAGAAGAAGTAAAAAAGACCTGAACAAAACTCAGCCTTCACTTCAGTTACAATTCTGTCATACGCCAGAAAACTCGCATTTCTGAGTATTGATTGTGTTCATTTACCACAGCAAAGTGCATTCATTGACAACTACCTGCTGGTATTGAATCAATCTTATGTGAAGCACGGGGCATTATTGTCAGGTAGGGTAAATAATATTGATTCTATTTTAAAATGAATACAGCATACGAGAAATTAATTTGATTCTATGAAGTCATTTAATTATGTTTTATTGACCATATAAACAGTGAATGTTGTGTAATAATATGATATCATGAGGCAAGGTACAGCTGCAAGCTGCAGCAAGGTTAGCCCTCCATAATGGGAATAAACACATTTTGGTTTTGTTTTGTATTAAAGGAGGAAGAGAAATCCAATTCCTGTAATCAGTCTTAAAGTAGGATCCCAATTGGTACCAAATCCTCTGACACTCTGCAAGTGGAACTATAGTCTTCATTGACTGCGGCAAACCAGGTCCTTGGTTATGTTGTAGGTCAGCAGATTTTAAAGCTTCAAATATTATTCTGACCAATGTACTCTGATGTCAAAACTCCTTATCTTCCAAAATAAGCAAATAATCAGGAATGGGAGAAGGGAGTTGTGTTGATAATACCTTTCTGCTTGATCATCTTTTAAGCTATTGGCTCTGTGAAAGAGTAGCAAGGAGGGACAAGTGCAA